>JABUQX010061050.1:0-18260 GCA_015478945.1 Trachelipus rathkii | reverse complement strand
TATATATATATATATATTATATATATAGTATATATATTATATAATAATATATGATATTATATAATTAACTTTTTATATATATTATTATAGTATATTATATATATTATATAATTATTATATAATATATATATTAATAATTAGTATATAGATAATATATATATATATAGATATAAATAATATATATTACTATACTATTATATAATATTATATTCGAACATGGCGTACAGTTAAATGTTATTAGAGTATCATTATCATATAGTTATTTATATAATATGATAGTATTATTATGATATTATATATATATACTTTATAATATAGTATTATATGATATATATATATAATATATTTATATATATATATTAATTTATATATATATAATATATAGTATTATATAAAGAAGAAAGAAGAAAGAAGGACGTAAGAAAAATTGGTATGGATAATTAATATGATTATATTTTGAAAAATTATTTTGATTTAAAACATTGATATTTAAAAATATTGCAATGATGGAATACAATATATAGATCAGTTGCAAATTCGGTATTATTAAAAAAAGTAATTTTTTGGTTTCAGGCATTTATAACTACCAGCCCGGTTTTAAGGCCTGTAGTATTCAATAGCTCTTCGTAGCCAAGTCTTGATCTTCGCAGAGAACTGAAAGAGCGACTCTACTGTACTGGTGGTGCAATGCTAGGCGAGTAGCATCATTAAAGCCTTTTTCGTCGTCGACGGAAGAAGGTTCAGTCTCTTAGGCTTGGAGACAGGACAAGATCTTTTTAGTTCTTCACTACGCAGTTTTTGTCATTTTCAAATTGCCCTCAAACTATTCAGTCCCTTCTGTCTATGCTTTCTAAGTGGTTAAAAACTATAAAATAAGCTGTCTTTTCTTTTAGATCATCGGTTGTACAATGGTAGCATGTGCGGAAAGGAGTAGATATGATCATGATAAGCACGGTGTGTTATTTTCGGCAGGGTGGACGGAAAAAATCAATTGATTTTTTTCAACTGATTTTTTCCTTGATTTTTTCTCCAAGAAATAATTTTTGGTGATTGTTTTGATTTTGTTGTTTTTATGGATAATTTTTTTTTTTTTGCATATTAGTGATTTATAAATTAATTTCAATCGAATGGAAAAAGAAGATAATTTTAAGGTCATGAGCCTAACCAAAGACTTTCAAATTTTTCATTTAAATAACGAACAAGATCATGTTTTAACATGTTTCTTTTATTTCTTATGTATAAATATATTCATTATTAAAATAACATCTTTGTGTTGTCTGTTTCTTGTGTCATAGACTATAGGCCGTATTGTAAGATTTTGAACCTATATATAGGGCCTAGGGTTAAAATAATTATTAATCGAACTTAAAAAAAATTTGGTTATAAATTTAGTTTCGCGTGACGTCACGATTCTAATTTTGACAAAAATCCCTCAAGTCAAATTGGTTTTTTCTCAAATCCAAAATCCCAACCCTGATTTTCATGGAAAACACGGTATTCAAAGAGCAGTTATAGAATCCAACATATGGATTATTAGGATTTCTTCCAGAACTCGTAGGGATTTTTGTGTGATGGTTGCTGCAGTGTGCTGAGCTTACAACAAGTCCGTTCGGTATATTCAGATCAAGTCCACAGTTGCTCCGGCGATTTGCTTAGACTTTTTTTACAGCATTATCGTGATATTTTTTATCTTTTTCGAAGGCTCTAGCGTCTCACAATCACAATATGTTGAATGTGCGGCGAGGTTTTGCGATATCAGGTCTTGGATTGAGGAGATCATTTACAATGGCTCTAAATCGAGTACTTCGCGATCCAATATCATAGCCGATAGATGACTGCGACTTTACATTGCCGCTGAGATGCAATTTGAAGCTCTTTTTCTGTTAGACGAATTTCTTCAATGGAGGGTTTCTAATCTTGCATCATTCGTACAAAGTGCTCCTAAACACTTAGATGCACTTGTGTTGTTAAGACCATCTGGACTGATAGGTTGGGATCGTTGGCAAGTTTAATTTTCTTCTAAGACCGACTCTGGCGAAAAAGTAAAAATGGTCTTATAGTTCCACAGTATGCGGATTTCTGGGTTATTGTGTTCAAATCTTTACTACTAGATTCGGTTTGTGTGAAGAAGCGAATGACAAGGATCAATGAAGAGCAGGCTTTTTTAAATTTTTCCGCGTATTGCTTGACTCTCTTCTTTGCCAGAATCAAGTAGAATAGCAGGCGAAACCTGAAGCCACGCATTTTCGGGATCACAGTTTGTCGGTCTGACAAAAATCGCCAATGGCGTTTCGGCAATGATTTTGTGTCAAGCGCTTTCAGTTCGTACAAGGTTCAATAAATTCCTGTTTGAGATTCATCGGAACTCTTTATATATATAGCTTGTTCCTTTAGTAATGTAGGATAAGCTTATTGATGTAGGGCTGTACTTAACTCTCTGCATCGCAAGGAAGAGTGGTGTTGGTAGACTCTATAGGAGTAAATACTTCTAGGGGGGGGCAGCGCCCACCATAGAGAAGTATTATTCACCTACTAAATTGAATTCTTTTTATAGTTACATGCTGTTTTTAATTTTCGTTGCAATGAATCTTAAAAGGTTGAATTAACATTTAAAGACTATTTTATTAAATGACTTCGAGATTGATAGTATATGTAGCGTTCAAAGTGACTTGCCATTTATAGTAACTATATTGTTTAAAACGTCGTGATTTACAAAAAAAAAATGACTATATTAAATAAATTTTTTTAGTTTTTTTTCAGTTTCACTTAATTTAAATTTATAGTTAAATAAATTAAGAAAAATAACGTATTCGGAGGAAAAAGTGAGCTATTTCAATTTTTTTTAGTGGGGATCAACACTTGAGATGTTCTTTTTGATTTTTAACATTAATTATTATATCGATATTGAAATTGCCTTTCGATTTTTCACATTATTTTTTTGACGAATGCAAGCGTATCAATTAGGACGTGTTTGGTTAGTTTGTCATTTGTGCTTGACGCTCGATAAGAAGTTGTATTACGCAGTTTTTAGGAGAATTCGTGCAAAACGGAAACGATTTCTCCATAAAAGTCACTTTTGTTTAAACAATTGGATTTTAGCTGTTGGTGATGGAGCAGTGATTTTGGATAAGGCAGAATTAAACAAGAATAAATGGTTAATATTAGAAATAGCTGATCACATATTGTTGATGGAGTTTATCGATTTGGAAGAAATTGATTTAAAGCTAATGTTATTGATGAAACATTCATCCATTCAAACGGGCCTACCCCGCTGCATCTTGTTGTTTAACATTTTTTCATAAGAACGTGTTAAATTCAGCAAGCACGGGAATCACTTCTACAGATTAAGGCGATTCCTTCGTTTGGTGAGCATTTTACAATTTTTCGGTAAGTTTGACAAAACGAACGCAAAACTCGAGCATTTCTTACGTTGTGGTAGTGCAGCAAAACAATGTCCCGCACCACCCAAAATTTCAAAAACAAACAAACAAATCGTATTATTCAATCGTATAGTGGTATCTAAATTACTAAACTGTCATTGCGTTGTGTTCTAAACATTAATAATTCTATTCTTCGTAATGCGATAAATTAACTTGTTCTCTATTTATTACCCTTAAGTAGTTATACCTGTAGCCTTTCTTAGACAATTTCAGGTACTTAAATAAAAAAAAAGTCAACTTCACAATTACGCAAACGGTCTTGGATGCTCAACTGTACTAAATTTCTAAAATAAAATGCTAACGCTATCAAAAGTATAAACAAAAATGTTAAATCTCAATGGCTGCTCAAACAAGTTAAAGTGAGATTGAAGTACGTCATAAAGAAACTTAACCTTCAACCTTAGGTTTAGGTTGTTAACATTATGACGTACCAAAACACATTATTATTAAACCAAATATCAAGTATGAAAAGTCTTAAAAAATTTATTCAAATTGAAATGCTAAATTATTAAAGTTATGTGGATGTTCTTCTTATTTTATTTGAACCCTCTAATTAAATATATAAATATTTAATCGTATCTAGTTATTACTATAATCTCAATTAATTGACGGTCGAGGCTGCCTTTGTAATAGAACAAATTATAAATATCTATCTCGAAGTTGCATCGAAATCTCAACTGTATTCACCAACCAATTCAATGTCCCACTCTAGTGAACTAATTCTAAATCAAAGTCGAAAACTATAAGTCAATACGAAGATCTGTTCCAAGTTAACAACTAAAACTCAATTCAGTAGTTTAATTCAAAGTCAAAATCCAAAAACCAGTAAATCAAAACAAAAACAAAAACGTGTCATAAAATGTTTCAAAGTATCAATCAAAAGTCATTATATCCAACTAAAAGTCGATACTGTAAACTATTTCTAAGTCCAAATGCAAAGTCGTTATTTTTAAACTAAGAATCAATTACTGCAAACTATTTTTAAGTCCAAATGAAAAGTTGTTATATCTCAACTAAAAGTGTCATAGTAAATTATTTCAAAGTCTCGACTCAATAGTCAAATCGCCAAAAGTTTAAGTTAAAGTTGATGTCCACTATAGAAATTCCGTTTTATAAAATTTCCACAATGAAGCAAACTAATCACCTTTCAAAGTCAATAAATTTATTTCTAAAAGGTTACGTAATAAAATCAAATAAGTTTATAAGTCAATCCAGTCAAAAAGAAAAATCAAAATGTCGAACTATATTTAAATCAGTATACAGTCTCTAAATTCAAAATCAGTACAGTATATTAACACATGTTTCAGTCTCAGTAAACTAAGTAAACTAAGTTATCTTCAACGTCTATATGTCAAAGAATTTTCAAAAACCGAGTAGTTTCAAAGTCTACAACTTAAATTGTTTTCAAAGTCAGAATGCTAAATTTGTTTTCAAAGTCAGAATGCTAAATTTTATTTTCAATGTGGGCAATTTTCATACGCAAGTTGGCGGAGGAATACAAGCAAGTCTATACGCACAGTATATTTCTGAAACTCAATACGTAGATCTTCCTAAAACTCCGTGCACTAAATTATTTCTGAAACTCTGTGCACTAAATTATTTCTGAGTTCCCTTAAGTCCAACTAATAACCAAAAGTTGTGGTAAACTATTTCTCTCACAATCACGCGTACCACTTAATCTGATTTCAGATTACCACATTTCAAAATATTACCACGAAGAATAATAATTCCCGATAACTGTATAAAAACCTCACAGTCATCTATATAATCATTAAAATATGTGTAATCTTCTCACCCAAAAATAAAATGTTGTTCAATAAAAGAAACTCTGTATTATTAATTTATTAAAAATTCCAACTAAAAACGTAATATATTTACAACCCTAACTTCCAACCACAACAATTGACTACGTAAACGGCTTCTAAGTTTCACCGTCTATATAAACTCAAATATTATAAATTATATTTACAAAGCCAATATTCATTCGTTAAATATTTCTCAACATAAACTCAAAATGCACGTAAACAACATCAAACTCAATATTTGTATAAACTAAACGCTATAGCCGTTACTTAAAAATGCTAAGGCTATTTTTCAAAAATTTCCATGCTAAAAACGTTATTATCGTTCTTTAATTATTCATATAACAAAAGGCTAATGCTATTATTTACTCAAACACAATTTGATACTTCAAGACGATGTCAACAAATCTTATTTGTTGAATACTACTAATGTAATAACTCTAACTCACTGCTTTAACACAATCCAATTAGTTTCAACTTACCCAATTATTTACAAACAAGTCGTATGCGTAATAAATAATTATTTTAAAATCTATGTTAATTTTATATATTTACAAGAAAATATTTAATCGACTAAATTATATTAGAACAAATCACAACAAAGCAAAGTTTATTTATTTTTCACCATGTAACCGAATAATAACTGGTCAGGCGGAATCCAAACAAAGAGTTATCACTTATTACAAACACGGACCTAATCTAATCAGAGCTAATGTTATCTCAATGAATATCAGAAATCAAGTCATTATCAAAACAAAGAACAAACAAATTTTCACAAGTGCGGAGCTAATGTTGTTAACACAACCAGACCTAAAAATCAAGTGAGTCCAATATCGCTCTGTCATCTCCATATCGATCTTCAATTCGTGACGTCATATCCTTGTTGCCATATTTCTTGTGGAATATTTTCAAGGTGCATTTTTAACATTTACATTTTCCCAAATACTGTTTTTGGAAGACCAGCAAATTCATTATCATATATCCATATACAAATTTACATTTTCTTTTTTGTTAAAATATTCTTCGAAAACGTTTTCATAAAATTTGGCCTAATAATTATTCTTCATTCCTTAATTCATTCTAACATTTAGCTACTTATTTTTTCATTTTCGCGCGTGTGGCCACACTCAAATACACACTGAACACACACACACACACACACATATGTATATATATCTTTATATCTCTCTATATGTATATATATATCTTTATATATATCTTCTTACTCTTACACTTATACTATATATCATCTTTATATATATATATTTCTTCACTCTTTATTTCTTATATTTTTATACCATTTACTTTACAGGCCTAATTTTAATTTTTCTTTAATTACTATTTACAAGATGTCCTTTATTTTTATTTTTAAGGCTTGTGACTGAGTGATAAAGTGGTTTAGTTTCAAAAACTTTAATATTTAAGATTCTTTCAATTTCTCTTCCATTTTTGACAACTGTTACTTACCTTAGTGGGTAACTTTGGTGATGGCGTTTCTTTAGCCCTATGATAACGTTTATAAATGAAGCCCAGATACTTAAACCAGCTTGACTATATATATATATATAGCAACCTTAAATAATATATATATCATATATATTATAAATATATATATATATATAATATAACTGCTATATATATGCTATATATATACTCGCCTGTATACCATATATATCTGTAAGCAGGGTAATTCACCACGGTCCATGTGGGGCAGTGGGACCACGTGGGGCAGGTGCAGTCCAGTGGCTCAAAATGGCCTATACGATGTAAAATATATATCTGATAACAAAATAATGTTCTTTTATATATGCTTTAGAAGTGCACAAAATGGAGTTAAACAACTTTAATTTAAGTCCCGTGAATTTTGTGATTTTTCTTTTTCTGAGCACTATAAAATCCGGTAAATTTTAGGCTTATTGCTAAGAATCATACAGGCCAAAATAATTGTACTACATTATTGGTACCAAGATATAATACTTAAAAATAGTTCATAAACCGTTGGAGTCATTCAGGCAAGAGATAAATATGTTTTATTATAAAAAATTCTGCACTTCAGACAATTAGTTAGGTTTAAAAAAATTTAACGTGGGGCAATTGGTCCATTGAAATCTATCAGTAAATTAAATTTACATGCTCTTTTTGAGATATTGAAATATAATGTTTTAAAATAGTTTTTACTTTTACAACAAGATAGGTAGGTAAGTTTTTCAACATATGCCTAATTAACTTGTAAATTTTTTCAGCAGGATGGTTCACACTTACGCAAAAATAACACACGACAGGGATACTCTGCTGATGATGTTGCAGACAATAAAGCAGTTTTCATTCTTGCATTGGTTCTTCTTAAGAAACGTAATATGCCTAAAACGCTCGAGTTTGCATTCGTTTTGTCAAACGCTTTGTTTGCGTTACGTTTGTCAAACAGCGCCAAAATACGTAAAAGCTCACCAAGCGTAAAGAATTTCCCTTAATTCTGTAATATAAAAATAAAAAAATTGCAACCTTACAGAATTTTGCATTTAGCAGACACAATTCGTTTTGTCAAACAGTGCACAAATCGTAAAAAAGAAATGCTCACAAATGTAAGGAATTTCATATTCTCTGTGTAATATAGAATACAAAAGAAATTAAAGAATTCTTATATAGGTGACATTTTCTACCCGATTTTAAGTTTGTCAAATCAAAAACATAAACTTCATTTTGTTATTAGTTTTCAAACCCAATTTTATTAAAATAATATTACTTAATACCATTATGTTTAAGAGATTCCTAAGCAACGACTTGAGTTTCATTTTGGAGTAGCGTTTGCGTTCATTTTGTCAAACATCGCAAAAACGTAAAAAAATGCTCACCAAGCGTAAGGAATTTCACTTAATTCTGTAAACAGAATATAAAAGAATAGCAACCTTACAGAATTAAAGGAAATTCACAGAACTAGGAGCCTTTTCTGATTTTGCAGTTTTGACAAAGCGACATAAACTCCGGAAACTGACTATTACCTGAGTTTTTATTACGTTTTCGAACCCAATTTCTTAAAAATAATATTGTAATACCATTATGTTTAAAAATGAAAACGGACTTATCTAATTTATTAAATAAAACACTTTAATGAGGATTCTTAGGGATGTAAGAAAATTGAAGTGGACCAGATACTTACTAATCGTGGGGTCGGTCCCACGTCTATAAGCCTTCTAACATTGTCTATATTATATATACCAATACAATTATACTAATTCTCTCCTAAAGGATAGCATTAACATATAAAAAAAAAAATTTAGAAAAAAAAATAAGTCTCTATAAACCTTAGCTTTTTGAGTACCCCTGATTTTGGACCAAACCCCGTTTTACAGTATATATATATATATATATATATATATATATATATATATATATATATATATATATAACCTCCTCCTTCCACAAAATTATATATATATATTAGTGATGCATCAGATGTCACTTTTTCAGATCCGCGGATGCGAATGTTTGATTTTAACATCCCGCGGATGCGGTGTCTTATAATATATATATATATATATATATATATATAATAATAACAATATATATATATATATATATATATATATACTCTAGCTATATATATAATATATTTTGAGTTTAGCCACAATCTGTATCTCGTTGTTACCAGGGTGCGGGACGGGGCCCAACTCAAATGCACCCCACCACCCTCTTTCCCCAACCTCAGTGCCAGCTAAGAAGGATTTTACAAAGGATTATATACTTTTTACTAGTATTGAAATGTAAATATAGGAAGGTTGTTAGAAACATCAATTTTACGCATTTTCTGCTGAGAGTCTGTTTCTCGTTTCATCATATATTAGCCCAGCATTGCTAAATACTCTCTCACTTGGGAACACTAGTTGGGAGGACAGGCCAAGTATTTCCTTGCAAGAAGTTTGCTGCGTGGTTAAACTTATTTTGTATCATCATTTGCATCTAGTCTTTTTTTTTAGGTGATAGTTTTCAATCATTTACTACATCTTTTGGTAATGCGTGTTTCTTCATTACTACTGGACTGTACAATTTTTCCAGTGAATCTGTTATTAATTTACTTGTAGAGAAGATGTTGGTTCGTAGATTTCGTTTATTTCCTTTTTAATGGGTGGTGAATTAATGGACTGTTCAGATTGAAGTGTTTTCAACTACAACACGGTGTGATTTTAACTTGTTCTAATATTGTGTTACAAAAAAAACCCTGCCTTTATAACGGGGGATCTAAGTAGGTTGCAATAGTATGAAGGTCATTAATTTCCACAAGAACTAAAGGGTATTTTTAGCTCTAGTTTTTATGACATCTTTCATTCTTTTGAAGCCCGTCATCATTTTCAAGAACAAAGAGTGGACAAGACCTTCATAGCGTTGAGATTAATGGTATTACATTGGAGACAGAAACTGTAGAGGCGCGCTGATTTTTGGCGTCAATAATCTCATGTGACTCTGTTGACTCAAATTATTATGAACGTCTCCTGATGTGAGATCATGAGTCATCATTACACAGTTGAATCGAGTTCCCATGTTTCTCATTTAAATTTGCGTTGAGATTCATCTTAAATATTTTTATTATAATTCTTTATATAATATAATAAATATCTGCGCAACATCTGCAGGGAAAAGCGCGGATGCAGAGGCGGATCTTTAATGTGCGGATGCTGCACGGATGCGGATGCGCGGATGTTACCCGCATCATTAATATATATATATATTATACCATGCCATATATATATATCTCTCATACCTCCTGTATATATATATATATACTCTCCCGCCTCACTAGGCCATAGGGATAAAAATATGAGTATCATTAGTACAGATTTATCAGCAAAAATTTTGGTATTGATATCGGTATCGGCAATGAAAAAATTGCAAGTACTTGTATCGGTATCGGCCTTAACGTGTTGCCGTTAAGTAACTTTGGCCTATATATATATATATGTAACCTTAGCATATATGCATATATATTATATATAACCTTAACATATATGTATATATATATAACAACATATATATATATATATATATATATATATTTCTTCTTTCTTTATAACTATATATATATATTTTGAGTTTAGCCACAATCTATTAATATAATTGTTACCAGGGTACAGGACGGGGACCCAACTCAAACTTACCTCTTTCCCCAACCTCCGACTTTAATGAAAGACATTTTACAATGGATTATATACTTTTTGCACTAAAATATTTAAAAATTCAAATATAGGATGGGTGTGCCGAAACATCAATTTTCAGCCTTTTCTGTTGAGGTCATTTCCTCTTCAACATATATTAGGCAATGCTGTTGTAAATACTCTCATGGAACATAGTTGGGGGGACAAGCCAATCTTCTCTTGCAAACAGTTTACCTAGCTATTGGTAAAACATTTTGCTTACACTTTTCACCAACTGAAAGGATCATCATTTGTATCTAATACTGCCTTTTTGGTGATAGTTTTCAGGCATTTGCACTACACCTTTTGCTAATAATCGTGTGTTTCTTCATCGCTACTGGACTGTAAATTCTTCCAGTAAATCTGTTACTGATTTACTTCCCTAGGAATGTTAGTTTCCATATTTGGATTCGTTTTTCTTTTTTAATGGGTGACGAATTAATCAGGCTGTTCGGATTAAAGTTTTCAACTGCAACAAAGTGACCATTTAACTTGTTCCAATATTGTGTTGCAAGCCTTTATAACTGAGATCTAAGTAAGTTGCAATAGTATGAGGTCATTAATTTCCACAGGCCAAAGCGTTTTCTAGCTCTAGTTTTATTCCCATCTTTCATTCTTTTTAAACCGTCATCATTTCTGTTTGAAGGGTTCAAAATACTTCTTAGCCTTGAGATTATATGTTTATTACATCGGAGACACAAAAAGCTGTAAGAGGCGCTGATTTTTCGCATCCATAATCTCCTGTGGCTCTGTTAGTTCAAATTATTATGAAAGACTTCATGCTGAGATCATGAGTTATCATTACACAGTTAGTCGAGTCCCATGTCTCTCATTTAAGAAGTTTGCCTTCAGATTTTTATTAGCAAATTCTTTATCTCGATCTTGACAATAAATATCCGTGCAACATCCACAGGGCAAGCCTTGATTGCGGATCTTTAATAATGCGGATGCGGAAGGACCATGCTAATATATATATATATATATATATATATATATATATATATATATATATATATATATATATATAAAAGGAAACAAAAATCTTTCTTCATATATATATAACCTTAACAACTTAATATATATATATATATATACACCATATATATATACGGTATCTATATAGAAAGTGATGCAGGTAACATCCTATCCGCATGCAGAAACATCCGCACGTGTTAAAGATCATCCATCAGCGCTGTGCACTGCCGGATGTGTGAATGTGTCAGATTGATAAAATTACATAATAAAACTTGAATAGTCTGAAAAGAAAATGAAAATGAAAATGAGGAGAGGAAGCAATTCAGCATTGATATTCCATATCTTAGTATTTATCAAAAGACATTCCATCGCTGGAACCAGTACTTCCATTTGATGGAAGTATTTGCTCAAAGAACCTCTTGCCATGCATGGATTATTCCAAAGTTAACATTCTTATTAATGTAGAAAATGACATCATATCACACTGCATTAAGCTATTACAAAACCATTTGAAGAAACTACCAAAAAAATCAAGCGTCTTTACAGCTTCTGTCTCCGATGTAATACCATTAATCTCAGCTCTAAGGAAGTTTAATTTTTGAACACTTTTCAAAAATGAAAATGATGACAGTTTAAAAAAAGAATGAAAAGGTGCCAACTAAAGCTAGAAAAGCTCTTTGGTTCTGTGGAAACTAATGACCTTTATACTGTTGCAACTTACTTAGAATCCGTTATAAAGGCAGGTTTTGTAACAATATTAGAACAAGTTGAATCGTCACACTGTGTTTCAGTTGAAAAACTTCAATCGAACAGTCTATTATACCGCCCACCATTAAAGGAAAAAAAAAAGCAAATCTACAGCAGCACCAACACCTTCTACAAATAAATCAATAACAGATTCAGGAAGAATTTTCCACAGTCCAGTAGTAGATGAAAAACACACGTGCAAGGGTACTTAGTGCAGCTGATTTCAAAACCTATCACCAAGAGAAACAATTAGATTCAAATGATGGATCCAATCAGCTGGTGGAAAATGGTCAACTTGCAAGAGAAATCATGGCCTGTCCTCCAACTTATGTTCAAGTTCAGTGTTAGCATGCTTAGCAGAAAAGGGAGAAAAATTGATGTTTCTCAAACTCAACCTTCCTTCCATTATTTGAATTTCAATACTAATGCAAAAGTATATAATCCATTGTAAATCTCTTTCATTAAGGGCGAAGGTTGGGGAAGGAGGTTGGTTGGGTCCCCATTGTACACTAAGTAACAATTATATCAATAGATTGTGGCTAAAAACTATATATATATATATATATATATATATATATATATATATATATATATATATATATATATATATATATATATATATATATACATATATATCTACATATATATATATATCAAGCTTTATCATATCGCATCCGCGGACATTAAAATCAAACATCCGCATCCCCACCCGCATCCGCATCCGCGGATGCAAAAATTATATCTGCTGCATCACTAATATATATATATATATCATATATATATATATATATATATAACATATATCTCTGCCATATATATATATATATATATATATATATATGCTGCATATATGCTCATATATATATGCTATATATATATATATATATATAATGTGTCTCTAACCTTTTCTTTCTTTATCTCCCTCTTTGCCCCAAGACTGGGGGTGAGTCGCGATCATGTACATCGGAAAGAAAAGCGACAAGAAGAATATGACAAAGTCGAAGAGAGCCCAGCCTTACCGCCCCCTCTGTACCGTGAGTGGTGAGGAACTGTCACAGACGAAATCACCCTAGATCTTCACCGGGTTGCCGGGCGCGGACCTCATATGGTAAATCGTCAGTGTAAGGGTTCATCCCATGGCCCAGGTGGGTCACACTCTTTCAAAAAACAAACCCACGCCATTCTCTCCTATCCCATGCACCTTTATTCTGCTTTTCTGCCAAGCACCATTTCTATCAACTTCAGACATTCGTTCACGACTCAATCCACACTTTTTCTTCGGTCTCCCCCAGCCGGTCGGTTCCCTAACACACTCTCACTCGCCCCATGTGCTCCAACAACTCAGGCTATTCAATTTCATCATGCATTAAACCATCTCAACATACTTTTTCATTTATTCTCTGTTTGCCCTTTCTTACACCACACATGCTATAATACGTTTCATTCCTCATTTTATTAATTCTTTTTACCTAGCATGCCCCTAAGATTGTCCATCCCTGAACACATTGAACTTTAGATGCTCTTCTTATTCCAGACCATAGAAATATACTCACCATACAATAACTTTGGTAACAACCACTTACCCTCTTAGACTCTGCTTCTTACTCAAGACTTAGTCCTTAAAATTCACCAGCAATTTATTTACCATGGCCTTCCTGCCGATGCAGCTTTCCTGCCCTACACTCTGCCATCATCCGTTTCCCTTCTCATCCAACATATCACCTAAATATTTAAACTCAGACACTTGCTCCAACTGCTCATCATCTAACATAGCTTCACACTGAGGACTCCTCACTCACTCACAACTATAACCTTGCCTCTTGTCTACGTTTACTTTTTAAACCCCTCTTCCTTTATTCAATAATTAATATCTGAGGGCAATCTTCAGATTCAGCACGAGACTAAATCATCCCATATAACCAGGTAGGCACCCTCCACTCTACCTCTCATTCTCAATCGTTCTAACGCATTTCCTGCTAGCTCCCCACCACCTCGGAAATTCACCGCCGCTTATCCGCCTGCATTGAACCAAGCAGAGACATAACAACCACCTCTCTCACTATTAATCTAAACCAATCACCGTGACACCATTTATTCTTACACACTCTTCACTATCGTCATACATACTTATGATTCCACATTCACACACGCTTCACCACCAACACCATATATCACTGTACCCTTGCCATAAAAAGCACCACATTAACTTCTCTGCGCCTGTTACATAATCCATAAAACCTAAATATAATTTCTTCTTCTCTTCCCTCCCATTTTCTCAATCATTTGTTTCAATGTAAAGATTTGATCCACATCTCTACTTACCTCTAAACGCTTTTGTGTTCTTCACCAACCAGTCCCTCAGTCGCTCGACGCACTCTTTCCAGCCAAATACCAACGCCATACCTTCCCTACAGCACTCAATAAACTTATTCCTATAATTTCTACAGTTCCCACTTTTATACACCCCTTAACAGAAGGTACTCATATTACCACTCTCTCAATCCCATGGAACCCCTATACCCTCTATAGCAACTTTATTTGCTTCCCAAATCAATCAATCACCATATAACCTCCGCTCTTGATCATTCTAGTAATTTCATCATAGATTTACCATTCTTCAACTTTCTCCTCTACCCATTACCTCCCACTCCTTACTAATAACCTCATCCAAAATACCTATTCTTGCACCATCAAAACCACACATTCACTAACACCTCATCATTGCTGTTAATATTGTTTCAGATTTTGGAAGTGTTCTTTCCACACTCCCCCTCACATCCATTTCATCAGTTACAAAAGCACCATCCCTATTCATATATATATATATATATATATATATATATATATATATATAATATATATATATATATATATATATATCTTATCTCTCTCTCTCTCTCCTATATATATATACTCTCTCTTATATATCTATACATATATATATATATATATAATATATATATATATATATATATATACTATATCATAACAATGATAACTTTCGACCCACACCTAAAAGGGCCCACCAATTTGTTATGCAAAAAGGCCCACCCTGTATCTCCATATATGATGTGTAGAGCGAAAAAAATTGGTGGACCTATTAACCTCATTATGCATGTTTAAAGGTGTTATAATAGTTCAAATTCGATTTTTAAGATTTTGAATTTTTGAAATTTTCCAAAAATTTTATTCCTTTGACAATAAGTGAAAAGCTCACATTTTACATTTACCAGTCAATACTTTATTCAGACTCTAAAATTATATTAATATTGAATTAAATTATGTTAGTCCCATGCATAAGGTAATCCCACACCAAATTTCAAGAGAAATTTAATTGCAGCCAAATCTTTTACAGGTACCATTGAAAGACTATCAAAAAAGGGCCCCATTTGTATGGCAAAAGGCCCACTTTTGGAATGAAAATTAGCCTGTATATGTGTTATACCTAACAATATGGTATATTGTTTATTTTTTGTTTACTTTAGTATATTATTAAAATACTTTTTGTTTCTGTAAAAGGCTACTTTGCATAATATTCATTAAAAGGGCCCATCTTTATTTTAACTCTTATTGTATATATACGGTATATATATATATGAGGATTATCCGGATTTTCCCACGATGTTTTTGTTTTAATTTGAAATTTATTTTTTACTTTTATTTTGTTATTTTATTTAAAAAATTTTCATCTTAACCTCAAAAAGACCTTAAATAACACAAAATAATAAACTAAGAAAAGAACACAAAAAAAATTAACTCAACTAAGAAATTGAGTAAATCTTCTATCATTTGGTTTTAATCGCGAGTCCACTCGCCTATTTTTTTATTTAATTCAACAATATCACCCTTCTGCAAAATAGCAACAACTTCATCTTCGGTTGAAAGACCTTAACTACCAAAAATTAACTCTAGCAAGGTTAAAAAAGGGTGGAAGAGTGCTGTCTTCTATGACCCTTTGCAAGCAGACTTCACTGAGTCGCCCAATCAATTTTTACATTTTAAACAAATATTTTATGTGTGCTATACATAGGACCTGGCAATCTAAGAACATATTTTAAAACTCATATATGTTAAATAGTTTAGTAGTTATTAGTAGTTATTGCCAAATTTAAAATTTTGGGTGAACAGATAAAAAGAAAGAAGCATATCATATATCATATAATATATATAATATATATATATAATAATAACTATATGTATAATATATAATAATAATATATATAATATATCATAATATATATAATAATATATATATAATAATATATGTAATATACCTATATATATATAATAACTTAATAATATATATGTAATAATATATAATAATATATACATATATATATATATAATAATAATAATAATATATATATGTATATATGTATATATAATATATATATGTATACGATTTATGTAATAATAATGTATATATAACATAACAATAATAATATGTAATATCATATATAAATAATATAACATGTATAATAATAATAATATAATATGTATATACAAATGCTCATAATATGGCACAATAATGTAATAATAGTAATATAGTATCATATATATTGGTATATATATATGCTAATAATAAAAAATATTATATATAATAATAATATGTATAATAATAATATGTAATATATATATAACTAATAATATATATATATACATATATAATAATATAAATAATAATATGTAATAATAATAATATAATAATATATGTAATACATATATCTAAAATAATAATAATAATAATAATAATATATATATAATAATAATATATATATATATAATATATGTATATGTAATAATATATTATATAATAATAACTAATAATAATATAATAATATTAATAATAACCAATAATAATAATATATATATGTAATAATAATATAAATATATATATAATAATATATATGATAAGAACAATTAAATCACTTCATAATAATATATATATATATATATATATATATAACATATATATATATATATATATATATATATATAATAACTTTAAATATATATATATATATATATATATATATATATATATATATATATATATATACCGTAGGTGGTTACGAAAGTAGCCACATTTGCCCCCATGCTAAGGTTTGTGGAAATTCTATTATGTATGTTATCAACTCTATATTTTATGACATGCTTCCTTGATATTCTGGGAAGGGTTCATGACATTCTTTTTTTTATAAGGGTTGTGTGTAAAACCACAATGTAGGTGGCTACCTTTGCCCCATCAAATAGCCACCAAATTTTAAAATTGGAAATTTATTATTTTACGTACCACCTAGTTATTGTAGTATGTGTTTAACTGCAGGGTTGGCACCCAAAAACCCAAACTAAAGCCCTTTAAATACCAGAGCAAACATAAATATTTAGTAATGAAATAACCGAAATCTTCTAAATTTTAGTTTTAAATCAATGTAAATGAAGACCATAGTAACCATGGGTTTCTTAGCCAGTATAATGAAAGATAAAAAAAAATTTTATAATCTAGGCATTAAAAATCTGAATATTAAGTCAACTTTCAACGGGCAGGTAAATATATATATAATTCTAAATTTTGACCCAATCATCCCCCCCAAATCAAAAAAAAAAAAAGGCCACATTATCCTTAGTCTTTTCTCTATAATTTATCAGCCTGTGAATTTTTTTTTGTAATTTCCTCATTATCTTAAATTTTAAACAAAGTAAATAAATACTTGAATGTATGTTTTTCAAAAAATGTAATGGAATACTATGTATCAATACTCTGAATCGTATTTTTTGATCTCGAGTGCCTGTAAATTCTTACAAGCATTTCAGCTTTTTCTCTTTCCAATCTATTTCTCATTTTTCTCTAAATAGTCCTAAAGGTTGTAAAGAAACTTTCTATTGATTCTGAACTTCCTGGACAGCAATTTAGCTGACACATAAACCTAGCAAAATTAACAGGCAATTTTGATGATTTTTGCTCTTTAATTTCTTTTAATTTCCACCAATTCCTTGTTGTTGTCACACTAATTATATTGTCCTTGAATAAATAAAAAGGAAAGCAGGTGTTGTCCTTTAGCCTAAATGAATTATAACCTAGCATAAATTCTTGATAGACTTTATTAAGC
>JABUQX010061049.1:0-41446 GCA_015478945.1 Trachelipus rathkii | reverse complement strand
TAATTATAATTATAGTGATACTAATAATAATTAATAAGTAATAATAATAATAATATAATAAATAATAATAAATAATAATAATAATAATAATAATAATGAAATAATAATAATAATAATAAAATTATAATAAAAATAATAATAACTTATTATTTATAGTATAGTGTGTATAGTAAAGATTGACGATTGCTATGCCTTCTTCTGCGGTAAGTGAAACTTTTAATTTTATACCTTGTAACGATCATGGCTGTATGTCAGTGGGCTAGGCATAATATGTATTTGTGTTTAGTTTTCAATATTACAATGATTAATGTTTAAAATTAACATTAATTTTGGAGTGATATGTTTGAAAAAGTGTTGTATATATTTATTAATGGAACTCATTTGAATATTAACAGCAACAGCAACAGCAACACAAACAACAACAACAAACAACAAAACAAACAACAACAGCCACAGCAAAGAATTATTTTTATGTTATGAATATTACAAAAAAGGATACATTGAATCAATAGCATCAAATAGATCATATAGATCAATAGATCATGATTAGACAGGAGGGTAGCTGCCCATACAGTTGATTTACTGTTTTACTGATGTTACTGTTTTAAGTTATGTAAAATGTAAATTTTTTTTTAAGGTTTATAAAACATAAAAGAAAGAATAAAGATAGACCAATTAGAATTAAAATAAAAGCCAAAGAATAAATAAATTTTTAGTAAACAACGAAAAGTTTAAAGAAAAGGAGAGGAGAAAGAAATAAAAGTTTTGTTTATGTTATACCAAAATATGACTGAATCATAGATCAATAGATCAATAGATCAACTATGTTTGAAATAGTGTGAGTAGAGAGGTAGGCAGTGTGGTATGGCAAGTTTGATTTACTGATTTTACTGCTTTAAAACTTCTTTAAGGTATGTAAATATGCAAATTTTTTAATTAAACATAAAAAGAGAATAAATTTAGTACAAACGAAAAGTTTAAAGAATAACAAAACAAAATAAATAAAAGTTTTAGATTATTTATAAAAAATATGACTTCGATCAATAGATCAATAGATCAATAGACTGGACAAGAGGGAGGAGGGTATGGAGGGCAGTTGATTTACTGATTTACTGACTTCCTGCCTTTAAGGTATGTATAAATGCAAAATTTTTTAATTTATCAACATAAAAAAATAAATTTTTTAGTTAAAACAATATTTAAAGCAATAAAACAAAATAAATAATTTTTTGTAAAAAACAAAAATGCTGTTTAAAGAAACAAAACAAAATAAATAAAAGTTTGTGTTATTTTTGTTATACAAAATTATGACTTGAATCAATAGATCAATAGATCAATAGATCATAGATCACAGAAGGGTAGGAGAGTATGGAGGACAGTTTGATTACTGATTTACTGATTTACTGATTTACTGATTTACTGATTTACTGATTAACTGCTATACTGATTTACTGATTTACTGCTTTACTGATTTACTGATTACTGCTTAGGGGTATGTAAAATATGCAAATTTTTTTAAGTGAATAAACATAAAAAATAAATTTTTTTAGCTAAAAACAAAAATTGTTAAAGAAAACAAAACAAAAAATGAAATAAAGGAATGTGTATGTTATACAAAATATGACTGAATCAATAGATCAATAGATCAATCATTCAATAGATCAATAGATCATGAATGCGTATGAGGTATGGGTGGGTTGATTACTGATTTACTGATTACTGTTTTAAGTATGTAAAAATGTAAATTTTTAAGTTATAAACATACAAAAGAATAATTTTTTTTAGTAAAAACAAAATATTTAAAGCAAATTAAACAACAATAAATAAAATTTTATAGTAAAAACGAAGAAGTTTAAAGAACAAAAACAAAAATAAATAAAAGGTTTTGTGTTATGTTTATACAAAAGTATGACTTGAATCAATAGATTCAATAGACCCTCAATTAGATCAAAGAGATCGATACGATCATGGATGGGTAGAGGATATGGAGCAGTTGCATTACGATTATACTGATTTAACTGTTTTAAGGAGTATGTTAAAAATGTAAATTTTTTAAGTTTATAAACATTAAAAGAATAAAATTTTTAGTAAAAAACAAAATATTTAAACAAATAACAAAATGAATCACCTTTTGTAAATACACCAGTTAAAGAAACAAAAACATTATAGCCAATTTGTATAAAAATGAACATAAATAAGTACTAGAACTAATAGATCAAATAGTCATAGATCAATATGATCATGAAGGGTAGGAGGTATGTGAGCAGTTTGATTTACGTTTAACTGATTTACGCCTTTTCTCGTATGTGAAACTGTAAATTTTTAAGTTATAAAACATAAAAAAGAATTAAATTTTTTTAGTAAAAACAAAGTTAAAGAAATAAAACAATGAAGATTAAAAGTTAATGCCAAATTGATAAAAAATATGACTTGAATCAATAGACAATAGATCATCTAGGAATAGACTCATAAAGGTAGGAGGTATGGAGGCATTTGATTACTGATTTATATTACTGCTTTTAAGGTATGTAAATATGTAAATTTTTAGTGATAAACATTATAAAGAATATAATTTTTATTAAAACAAAATGTTAAAAAACAAAACAAAATAGAACTAAAAAGTTTTTTTGTTATGTTTTATACAAAATATTGACTTGAATCAATAGATCAATAAGATCATAGATCAATAGACATGCGAAGAGTATGAGGTATGGAGGCAGTTGATTTACTGATTACTGATTTACTGCGTTTAGGTAGTGTAAAATGCAATTTTTAATGGTTATAAAACATAAAAGAATAAATTTTTAGTAAAACGAAAAGTTTAAGAACCAAAAAAAAATAAATAAAAGTTTTTGTGTTAATTTATACAAAATATGACTTGAATCAATAATCGAATAGATCAATAGGATCATAGATCAATAGATCAATAGATCATAAGATCATGGATGGGTATTGGTATGTGGTTAGCTTCGATTACCTGATTTACTGATTACTGCTTTAAGATGTAAAAATGTAAAATTTTTTTAAGTTATAAACTTAAAAGATAAAGTTTTTTTAGTAAAAACAAAATATTTAAAGGAACAAAACAAAAATAAATAAAATTTCTTCTGTAGTTATACAAAATATGACTTGAATCAATCAGATCAATATAGATCACATAATCAATGATCATAATTTCAATAGTCTGGAGGATATGTGGTAATGGAGGTACGTTTGATTTATAGATTTTACTGATTTTAACTGTTAAGTATGTAAAAATGCAAATTTTTTAAGTTATAAACATAAAAGAAATAAAATTTTTTAGTAAAAAACGAAAAGTATAAAGAAACAAAAACAAAATAAATAAAAGTTTTTGTGGTTTGGTTATACAAATATGACTTGAATCAATAGAGCATTATGACAAGAATCAGTAGATCAATAGATCATGGAAGTATGGAAGATGGCTGGATACAGTTTGAATTACTGATTTACTATTTACTGCTTTAAGGTATGTAAAAATGCAAATTTTAATTATAAACATAAAAAAGAATAATTTTTTAGTAAAAACAAAATATTAAAGAAACAAAACAAAAATAGAATAAAAATTTTCGTTATGTTTATACAAAATATGACTTGAATCAAATAGATCATATATCAATAGATCAATCAGATCAGGATGTATTGGTATGGATGGTATTTGAATGCTGCATAAACTGAATCTTATGCTTTAATTTTTAGAGTAAAAAAAAAAAAAAAAAAATTTTTTAAGTTTATAAACATAAAAGAATAAATGTCTGGTGCATAAACTAATAGTTTAAACATATAAAACAAAAAAATAAAAGTTTTTGTGTTATTGTATACAAAATATGACTGAATCAAAGCCGATAGATCAATAATTATCACATAGATCAATAATTTCATGTATGGGATGTGGGTATGGAGGTTTTAGTTTGATTTACTGATTTTGACTGATTATTGCTTTAAGGTATGTAAATATTCAAAATTTTTAAGTTTACAAACATAAAAAGAATAAATTTTTAGAAAAAACAGAAAAGTTTAAAGAAAACAAAATAAAATAAATAAAAGTTTTTGTGTTATGTATACAAAATATAATGAATCAATAGCTCGATAGATCAATAGATCAATAGATAATAGATCAATGATGTGTATGTGGGTATGGAGTTAAGTTTGATTTACTTTTTACTGTTTATTGCTTGAAGTATGAAGTCTCTTCTTGGCTTTCTTCCCAGTTAAAACCATTAAAAAGAAAAATTTTTAGTAAAAAAACGAAAAGTTTAAGAAACCAAAATTAAAAAATAAAGTTTTGTGTTATGCTTATACAAATCATGGAATGTGAGTCAAAGATCAATAATCATGGAAGGGTAGAGAAGGCTATACAGTTTGAATACTGATTTGACATGATTTATGCTCATTAAGTATGTAAAAAATGCAAATTCTTTAAGTTATAAAACATCAAAAGGACAAATTTTTAGTAAAAACGAAAATGTTAAAGAAACAAAAACAAAAAATTAAATAAATAAAAGTTGTTGTGTTATGAATACCAAAAACCATGACTGGACAATTAGTATCAATAGTCATATAAATCAATGGATCAATAAGATCATGGCAAGGTATAGGAGAGCATGTTCGATTAACTGATTAACTATTTACTCGCTTTAAGGGATGTAATATATAGCAAATTTTTTTAAGTTATTAAACATCTATACAAAGAGTATAATTTCTAGTTCACGTAGATTTATTTTTGTCTAAGAAACAAATACACAAAAATATAATAAAATTTTTGTAGCTACATAAATACAAAAATATCAATTGATCAAATAGATCAATAGACATTAAATGTTGTAACTTTAATATTGTTATGAGTAGTTATATTTACTTTGATTTACTGATTTACTACTTCGAAGGTTGTTAAATATACAAATTTGTTAATGTTATAAACATCAAAACGAGAATTAAATTTTGGGTAAAAACAACATGTTTTAAAGAAAACAATACAAAATAAATAAGTTTTGTGTTATGTTATACACAATATTATGACTTAAACAATCAATAGATCAATTAGGATCAACTAGATCAATAGATCAATTAGTCATGAGCGTTATGTGTATGGAGGTAGTTGCTTTACGATCACTGACTTTACTGCTTTAAGGTATGTAAAATATGCAAAAAAATTTAAATTAAACATAAAGAATAATTTTTTTAGAAAAACAAAAAGTATAAGAAAACAAAACAAAATAAATAAAAGTTTTTGTTATGTTATACAAATAGACTTGAAACCAACATGCGAATAGAATCAATAGATCAATAGATCAAGTAATATCATGGAGTAGTGACATGATGAGGGTAGTTTGATTACTTGTTACTATTTACGCTTTAGCTATGTTAAAAATGACAAATTTTTACGTTATAAACCAAAAAATAGTTAAAATTATTCGTACGCTAAAAACAAAATTTACAAATGCAAATATTAAATAACAAAAACAAATAAATAAAGCCAAATGCAAAAATCTGTTAAAAAAAAAAAAAAAAAAAATAAAAAAAAAATTAAACACAATAAAAAATGTAAAATAAATAGTTAGAAAAAAAAAAAATAAATAAAAATAAAAAAAATAAAAATAAAAATAAAATAAAATTTATAAGAATTAATTAACATAAAGTATAAAGTAAAATAAAAAAATTAAAAAATAGCATCAACATAGCTGTTCAGAGAAAAAAATTCACGCCTGTTAGATTTATAAAAAGAAAATGAGATTTGAAAAATAATAAATGTCAGCTTGAGCATTTGAAGACTGGTTATCTACATGCAAGATGCATTGAAATGGACGATATGTACAGAATAGAACAGGATCAGTATGGAAGAGTGAATAATATTGTTATTTATAAAACGAATATTTATAAACTAGGTCCCGCACCGGCTCCATCACCCGTGCCACTATCAACTCTGAATCCTCTTGCTCCCAAACCCCGTTCTTTCCAGAAACCGACTCTGAATCCTTTCTCAAATTTCAACCTTCTACGAACCATTCGATTTTTTAGGGAGGGGCGCACCCTCTGGTGAGCACGGGTACGTAAACCTCGTCTACAATGAGTTTACGTCACCCTATATTTATGGGAGCCTTTAGTTTGAAGAAGACAAGTTTCCAACTAGACTTCATCTAACATTGAGTGCGTGAAACGAAAACTGTGGGTTATTAACTTATTCCTAGCCCTTCAAACCGTCAATATTGGCCAACCTGACCTCAAAATGTTCCAGCCACCCTTAGGAACCCTTAATTTGACCATTCAAAAAGTGTAAAACTTAGGTAATTTCAGAGAAAGTCAAAGGCATGTCGACCTTTGACCTGGATTATTCCCTGCTTCAATAGACTCAACGATCTCAGATTCGAACTTCCCCGATCTTAAGAAAACCCATAAACGTAACACCTCTCAAACGTCAAATCTGACAGAACCTACGAAATCCAATCATTCGGCATTTAACTTTAAAATTTCCGCTCCAAACGACATAACGTACCTCATAAACGGCTTCCCTGACCCAAAAAACCCATAGATGGACACCAAGTGTCTAAATCTAACCGACCTTACGAATCTCAATCAAGTCCATGTCCGCGCATTTGTACTTATTCCTTTGTTTCAAACGCCCTCACAATACGCTCATAAACGGTTCCCTGATCCAAAAGAACCCATAGATTGATCACCTCAAGCATCTAATCTGACGACGCTTACGAAATTCCGAGTTCAGTGTCGGCATTAACTTAAATTTCCTGTTCCCAAACGCCTTACTTACATCAAAACGGATTCCCCCCAAAAAAACCCCATAGTATGACACCACAAAACACCAAAACGGGACGACCTTACCAATTCCAACGTCATGTCGCTTTGACTTTGGTTTGACCGTTCCAGAACCTCAGAAACGCCATCACCGACCTCGAAACCCCCCAATTTGGACGCTTCAAGCGTAAAAACGCTTGAATCTTCGAAAAACGCTGGTAAAAAAACACTCGATCGAAGCTCCGCTCCGCTCCGGCCTCCGGATCAGGCTCCGAAAATAAAAATCTACTGTTAAAAATATGTTACAAATTTTTAACTGAAAAGAAAAATTTAAAAACATACCAAAATATTACCAACATTTGCCCAGATTGTCCAGAATCTAGCTCGCAAAATCATGACCTGCTTGGAAATAAAAACTACGGTTAAAAAAATGCCTGGAAAATGCGGTTTGCCAATATACAACTACGTACCTTCTATATAATATATATTATATATATATACTAGATATATATATATATATAATAATATATAAATATATCATATATATAATATATTATACTATATATAATTAATATATATATATTATTTTTATATATATATATAGATACATAATATATATAATATATGATATGATATATATATATATATATATAATATAATTATAAAATAAATATATTATATATACTATATATATATATATATATAAATACTATATATATATTACTATATATATAATAAAAATAGATAAAATAATATAATAGTATATATATATATATTATAATATATATATACGTATATATATATACAGTATATGTGTGTGTGTATTTTCTGCTAATTTTTTTATTTACATATGCATAACACCTAATTATTTAAAATAATAAGAAGTAAAACAAAAAAACATTTAAAAAGCTTATACAAGCAATTCATGGGATGATAAATTTAACACATAATAAATTTGACAGTCGATAATAAATTTAATAAATTTAACACTTCTTCGATAAGTTATATCCTACATCGTTTAAAAAATAATTAAAATAATAGAAAGCTTCTTCTTCTTCTTCTTCTTCTTCTTCTTCTTCTTCTTCTTCTTTCCTAGAAGGTCTTTTAAAAGGTTTCAAATCACCGGAAGATCATTTCTGATGGTTTCATTCGATTTATCGTGGTATATAATCCCAAAGTTCTGTTTAAATCATTTTGCCATCATCTCTGGTTGGTTAGATACGCTGAATTTCATAGTTGATAAGGATAATCGATAGTTTTATAAAATATATCGCTGTAGTTGAGGTCTAAGATTGAAGGAGAGCCAGATCTAGCAACCTTAGTGATATTTCGAACCTCCAATTTAAAGAGCTTGAGCCATCCAATCCCCACCATCGTTCTCCCACATGGGATGTCATTACTTGATCGCAGACGTGGCTAAGGTTCGCCACACTCTACCGGATGGGGTGTAAGTCCCCAAAAGTAGAGTGTTGACTATGGCACAGAAAAAAAAGTAAAAAAAAAAAAAATATATATACTATTATATATACTATATATATATATATATATATAAGTAGAATATATATATATATCTAATATATACTATATATATATATAGTACATATATATTATATATAGATATATATATAGAATATATATATAATATATTATGATATATATATACCTATATATTATATATAATATATATATATACTAATATAATATACTATATAAATAATATAATATATATATATATATATATATAATATTATATATAGTTATCTATATATATACTATATATATAAATATATAATATAATACATGATATTATATAATATATTAGATAATATAGATATATATATATATGATATAGTATATAAATAATAATATATACTATATATATAACTTATATATAATATATATATAATATATATATATATATACCCTACGGATACTATTACTAACACTACCTCAAACTGGTCCTTAGCTACGCCATCCTCTTAGAAGAAAAGTAAATAAATAAATATGAAAATAGGTCGTATCTCCTACAGAGAATTCTTACGAGTCAGAGATTGAGTCGGAGCCTAAATCGGAGCCGTAAACAGAATCGGCAGTCATCTATCATTTTTTTCTTTCAGCGTATATGAATCTACACATATAGTTACGTTGTGAAGATGTAAAATCTAAAGTTATCGAGAACGGAGAATCCAATTTTTTTGAGGTTTCAAAAACCCAACTGAGTGTTTGAACATCACCCAAAATGGCCCCAAAGTTAAAAAAAAAAAAAAAAAAAAAAAAAAAAAAAAAAAAAAAAAAAAAAAAGAGAAATCCTATAAAAGAAATGCCCGGAGGGCTTAACACAGGAAGCTAAAGGAAAGAATGCAAAGGATTCCAGGAGGAATCAGACGTGGTAACGCCCCATATGAGGTGGGGTGTATTCCCAAAATGGAGCTTCATCCCGAAAAGAAAATTTTTGCTAGAAATTCGGAGAAATTAATACTGACAGGGTTACTGCAATAACTAAGCCTTGTTGAATACACGGATCCAATTACAGGGTCCAATTCACTTGTTAATTATAAAGACAATTGAATTCTCTCTCTCTCTCTCTCTCTCTCTCTCTCTCTCTCTTCTCTCTCTCTCTCTCTCTCTCTCTCTCTCTCTCTCTCTCTCTCTCTCTCTCTCTCTCTCTCTCTTTCTCATTTAATCATTTCCAGCTTAGCCTAACAAAATCTAACATAACCTAACTTTTACTATTTATTTACGTCCTGTTTTCTATGCTTTGAGTGTTAACTTATGTTTTATCATATTTTCTTTAATTAAGATGTAACATTTTAATTTCAATTTCTTTTCATACGAGGTTGGGCTGAAAAGTAAAGCCTATTGATGCATTGCTAAAATTGGAAACAGGTATAGACATTTCAGCCCTGCATTCGAAAGATTGAAACTTGCAGAATAGATTTGACACGAGAATGGTATAGCTATTTGGTTTCATGGTTGTGCAGTGGTTGAAACATAGATGATAATGGTGATTCTTTTTTGAAGCAACATGCAGTGATTGAATTTTGCATGCCGAAGTTGTGCAGAATGCGACTGAAATTCAGTGTACTTGCTCAAGGTGTATGAAATGGACACTATGGATATTAGCAACGTTCGTTGATGGGCCCGTAAAACGACTCTTTCCAATAAAGGTGAAATGCCGATTCAATGCTCCGAGAAGTAGCCACCCCATTACAGTGAGCACTGACCAACCTCATGCTCGCGTGGATGACATTATTTGGGGAAATCAACGAACTAAACAGTCAGAAATTGCTTGCAATTTCGAAAGAACGTGCTCAAGCAATAATTATAGATTTAAATTATCGGAAAATTTGCGAGCGTTGGGTACCAAAGCAGCTGACAGAAGACATGAGGAAACAACGGGTCGATATTGCTAATGAACTAGACCGCCCTGGCCAATTTCTTCACAACATTGTAAGGGAAGATGAAACGTAGGTCCACCGCTACGATCCAAAAAGAAAAAGAGCCTCTATGGAATTCAGACACCCAAGCTCACCCGGCATACGAAAGTTTAAGACTCAACCGTCGGCAGGTAAGCTCATGCTGACAGCATTCTGGGATGTGGAGGGGCTTCACTACTCTGAATATCTGCCGAAGGGCACGACTGTAAACTCCGATCGTTATTATGAAACTCTTCAGAAATTGAACAGTCGCATACTTAGAATAAGACCAAACGAACCGTTTCATCCTGCATCATGACAATGCTCGATCACATTGCAGTGTCCAGACCCTTCATAATCATCAACGCTTGAACAATCGTTCAAGGAGTGGTCGTAGTAAAGGGCGAAAGCGGAGATTTGACAACCCCGCCGTCAACAACATTTCAACTGCCGACCTCTGTTATTATCATAAGAATACTTACACCGGGCGTACTCATGTGAGTCCGAAGGATGCCCATTGTACCCACTTCTCTACCCCAATCAAGGTGGGTAACTTCCGCCTCCCACATCACCTCAAATAGCAACTCGGGGAAACTAATGAGGAGACTGCTGCTGCATCAAGAAGTAAGCTGAAAGGTAAATATATTAATGGGTAAAGCGTGCCTTTTAATCATAAAAATGAAGTAATTAATAATAATAATAATAATAAAAAGAATAATAAATAATAATAATAATAATAATAATAATAATAATAATAATAATAATAATAATAATAATAATAATAATAATAATAATAATAATAATAATAATTATAATAATAATAATAAAAATAATAAAAATGGAAACGATAAGAATAATGTTGTGACAAAATTAACCTAATAGTAATAGTAAAGATAATCCTTTTGTAATTAATGATGAGATAGATAAACATTTTATTAATGTTCGAAATAGTGAAATAATCCAGGAAATTGCAAATTATATGTCAGGTTATAAATGACGATTTTGTCTACTTACTCTTCCAACTTTCGATCAATCCGTGGCCAGGCCCCCAAGACAAATAGTCATCTAAAAACGCTTTGATTCCGTCCTATAATATAACAGTAATCTGACCTCCCGTTGGATAGGACAATGACCTGTGTACTCAAATAAATATTATCAAAAAGATAAACCTACCAACCAAATGCTGTGGAGATGAGGTGAAGTGTTATAATGGACGCCGAGTTCTTTTTGTACCAAGAGTCAACTAAAGACAGCAGTATTTATTACCAATAAATATTACCTGATGATCTCGTCCAAATTCAATGGAATACCTTCATAGATAGCATTCAACTTTTAAGCAAAATAAGTAATCAAATAAATAAATAATCGTCGGAATCAAGAAATCATTGAACAAAATTAAGTATTGTAATAAAATAAATAAATAAATATGTTACCACACTCTCTAAAATATTATACTAAAAAAGTGATATATTTACCAATATATATATATATATATATATATATATATATATATATATATATATATATATATATATATATATATATATATATATATATATATATATTTATAATATATATATATATATATATATATATATATATTGATTAAATATATGAAAAAAAATATTTATGTAAAAATATATAGACAATTACTTTTATGAATCAGACTTTATATTTACCCAAAAATAATTTTAGAAATAAATAAATGCAAAAATGTTTGTAAATTCGTGTGCCTCAGAATCAGCTGTTTTGATAGACCCGCTTTCGTAATTTAATATTCCGTTGAAGACAGAAGATTAAATTATGAAACATTTATATATTTGTAATCAATATTAAATAATAAATAATCGTGGCACAAAATATATTTCAAATACTTTATATTTAATATTAAATAATATTATTAAAATAATTTGTAATAGAAATATTTTACTTATAAACACATTACCTTGTTACATCAATGTCTAGACTCATGTGAGTGAGATGGCGTCTGCTGTGCATCTAATCCGTTCATGAAAAACGCACATAAAAAATATCACCACAGAAGAATTAAAAATATTATTTATCACTTGATAAATACATCTAGGTTAGGCACATCAGAACATATAAAATAAGAAAACATTAAAATTGACTCAGGTGACCACAATATAAATTAAAATATAATATTTACACTAATAACACTTAATATATGCTAGCTTGTATGAACGACATAACATTACTGATTACAACACATTGCAATAGCGAGACTTAGATTTCAGAATGACCAACCGAAATATACATCCAAGACCTGTGAGCAAAGATGGGAGAAAGGTTCGGAAAAATTGATGCGTACGAGTTTTTATATGAGGGATTGTATACTAGTTTACCTAGCCGTCCAACGACAAGATAGCAGAATTAGAAAGACAAAATATATATAACAGGTTTTTCTGTAGTCAGAAGTACAAATAGATAGATATAAAACAGAATTAAAATTTACCACCCGTTAACGAAAGAGGAAAACATATAAAAATAAATAAACTAGATGAAAAACAGAAGAAAAAGCAAATATCATTGAGAAATCGAGCTGCCTCTTATTGCCAACATAAAATCGCTTTTATTATTAAATATATAAATAAATATAAGATTAAGATTAAAATATATATATATAATATAGATATATATAATATATATTATTATATATATATATATATAATATATATAGTATATAATACTATATATCATATATATATATATATATATTATATATATATATATACTAGTTACGTCATTCAGTGTAAAATTGTATATACACAAATAAATCCCCAAAAAAAAAAAAAATAAGTAATAATATAATAATAATCAAATAATATAATAATAATAAAATCATAATAATAAGTAATAATAATAATAATGATAAATAATACATAATAATACTAATAAATAATAATTAATAATAATTAATATAATAATAATAATAATAATAAATAAACAAATTAAAATTATGTAGATCAAGAACTATTACCGATCACAAAAGTAAAAAGCCTTACCAAGACAAAAATAGTCTGTTTCTTCCAATGACTTATATCACAGTTTAAAAATATATTTAATTATATATACTATATATTTATCTATATATATATAATATATATTATAATATATATATAATATATATATTATAATATATATAAATAATACATATATATATATATATATATATTATGTAATATATATATATATATAAGATAATATATATATAATATAAATATATATAATTATATATATATATATAATTTATAAATTATAATTATATAATATATATATAATATAATATATATATAATATAATATATATAGTATATGTCATATATATAATATATATATATATATATATATATATATATATATATATATATATATATATATATTATATAATATACTATATATTATATATATATATATATAATATATATATATATATAGTGGTGATAGTGGGCGGCTACGACTTACATGCTATTGATAGGAGGATTATTAAACATACACAGGGGAAAAATGACTTATGAAATCAAATTTATACATAGCATGTACTTCGTATTACATTTTAGCCCCTCAATCACAAGCAAATTACTCGTAATTTTGCTTTATTACATGCTAATAGAACATTTGGTTTCATCCTGCTTGGTTCCTTCTTCGGTTGTTGACTCTCTCGGTGAATCCAAAGTTCCATCGCTAAACGATCGGCTTAAGTAGTCGGCTATCACATTATCTTTGCCGCTAATGTGATTTAGGATGAATCTGTACCTTTGCAGAAATAGAGACCATCTCATTATCAGTGAGTTCTCATATTTCTTTTTATTCATGGCAGTCAAGGGTCGATGATCCAACTGTAAATGAACTCTCTTCCGTAAAGGTATGGTTCAAACTTTTTTATTCCGGTGACAATTGCGAGCGCTTCCTTCTCTAAAGTTGAATACCTTTGCTGGGTCCCTGAGAGTTTCTTGCTGCCATATGCCACAGGGTGTAAAATTCCGTTATCTTCCTGAAGGAGGACGAAACCAAGTGATGTATCTGACGCGTCCACCTGCAGTGTGAAGATCTTATCTAACCTGGGCATTTTAAGTATTGGTTTTGAGCTCAACGCTTCTTTGAGTTTCACGAACGCTTCTTGATGTTTAGTCTCCCACCGTACTTTTGTAGGTTCTCCCTTCTTGGTGAGGTCTGTGAGAGGGGCGGCGACCCTCACATAATCCTTTACGAAGTCCTGGTAGTATCATGTGAGACCTAAAAACGAACGCACCTGTTTTTTATTCTTAGGTGGCTCCGTCTTCATAATTTTAACTACTTTATCATCGTGGAGACCCTTGTTCCCATTTCCAATATGATGACCTAGGAATTCCACATTGGACGACGCAAACTCACACTTAGTGGGGCGTATCGTGAATCCTTCTTCCTTCAGTCTTCTTAGTACGTTCTGAATCGTATTCAAATGATCGAGCCAGGTCTGGGAATGGATAATGATGTCGTCGATGTAAAAATCGACATCATTAAACCCATCCAGTATCTCCGCATGGCTCTCACAAGCGTGACTCTAGCGACAAATCTCCCAAACTGATACTTCTTTCTCTTATGCTTCCTGTGAACTGTCTCCTTCCACTCATTCACAGTCTCCCTAACATGTATCATCCTCCGGTATCTTCTGACTATCTCCCATGTTCGTTCCATATTACAACGACTTATAACATTTTTATTACTACCTTGATTCCACTTCCTCCTGCATATTTCTACATACATATTTGTATTTTTCTCTTTGTATGACTTTCCTTTTTCCCTCATATCATTCTCAAACATTTTGGCGTCTTCTTCTACATATTTCTTATATTTTTCTTTGTATGATTTTTCTTTTTCCATTATATCATCTTCAAACACTTTGGTGTCTCCTCCTACATATTTCTTCTCAAATTCTGTTTTATGGCCTTCAATCTTGGTGAACGCCGGAGCCATTTCTTTGTAACTACATCTTCGTCTCGCTTTTTCCCATCTCTCCTCATTTATTCCTTTACTATTACATCTGATATCATTATTCATTTTTCTTCTTTCTGTCCAAGTTCAATGATACTCTATACTCATTATCTTCTTTAATAACTCTACTAAATCTATTCTTCTATTATTTTTGTCTTTTGTTTGTGGGCGCTCTTGACTTTTCTCTCCTCAATGGTACTGCTGAATACATTTTCCCATTGTCTTCTTATATTGTGACATTTCTTTATAACTCTCTTTTTTATCATCTTCATTTTTCCCTTGTTGGTGTATCATATCTTCTTCTCCAATCTTTGTGACGCTTAGGCTTTCTTTCGGTATAGGGAACTGAACAATATCTGACAAATTATTATTTTCTTGATTTTCTGCATTTAAAATTACCGCCGAAGTACCTACTTCATTCTGGTATTATTTTAGTCCATCTAATGTGGATCTCTCCAGCTGACTTTCTATCACCCTTTTATATAAGATGCCATTTACTAAAATATGCTCCTTTTTATCTTTCTCCACCGATCTCCATATTCTTTTTAGAGTAATATCGTCTTTTTGTCGCTCCTTGAAGACTTCAAGGTCGCGCATTAATTCTACAATTTGTCGATCATGCGCCTCTTCTATATCATTCACTGCTGCGACATTATATGACTCTAAATTATTTACATGGGGCACCGAGCTCTTGTGTGGCACTCATTTCTGCACTGTCATCTTGGCACTTACAACTAATAAAATTATTTACAAAAGTTGTCACAGGGACATCCGATACCTTGGTATCGCTCTCAATAATATTGCGTGGCTCATCAGAAATTTCAACATTTTCTTCCTTTTCACTAACTACTTTTCCCATAGGAGAGCCTTGGGACTCTTGACTATCGCACTTCTGTGCTTCCACGGGTGTTTCTGTGCTCTCTTCGGCTATGATTATCGATTGCTGTTTAGACGGTTCTTCCTCCATTATCTTATCAACTTCCTTTCTCGCCCTCACTTGAATATAATCTTGCTGGTCGGCGTTGCGCCTTTCTTTTGATTCCTCAAATGAATCCTCATCAGCTCTCTCTACAATGGGGAATAGCAACTCCTTCTGAGCTGCTCCGTCCTGTACATTACTAGGACCATGACACACAGTCTCTTCTCATGTGAGGTTTGGCTGGTATGGGGGTAATGCCCCATCGATATTCCCAATGACAAGATCATATACGACCTCTGGCAGCACTGCTGCGGTCGTTTTATCCACAAAATAAGGAGTATCTAACACCACATTTACGAGCGGAACTTCTCTTGCCGTACTATCTAACAATCTCATAGTTGTGTGTGTTCCCGTGTAACACTCCTTTGGTACGTACTTCTCACGTACAACCACAGAATTACAACCGCTATCTCGGAGAATTTGTACCCGATATCAGTTCACAGTCCCATATGTTATTGGTAGACGGTGCGAATATTTATCTGTATCGCAAACCATAACTGTATCTGTAGGGATAGATGGTTCTTCACCTGAGTTTCTCAGGACTTTTCTTCCTTTTCTAAAATCACCTGACACTGCCGTACTTTTTCCATCTTCCCTATGTCTGTTACTATAATTATTGTAATTTCTGCCACTATTATTGAAGTAAGGAGGTTCCTTGCAATCACGTGCCAAGTGCCCTCTTCTTGAACATCTGTAGCAAGTGACCACTGCTCTCGGTTCACTGCTACTGCGACGGTGTTCTCGCCTGTCGTTACTCCCGTTGTTGCTCTTTGCTAAATTGTTCATAGGTCGTGATGTATGTTGGCTTGAGGTCTTAATGTTATCGTTTCTATGATAACTTGCATTATTTCTCGCTTTATAATTGCTATTGCTGTTGTGATTATTATTACTACCGTGACTCTGATTATGTGCGTGACGTGACATTAAATTGATGTTATGCGCTTCCAAATAATTTTCAGAACTAACTATAATCTCATCGATATCTTTTTCATTTTTCTCCTTTAAATAAGTGGCAAGCTCCTTCGGCACTGTATTTAAGTATTTGTCAATGGAGAAGAAATTTATAACATCGTCAGCGGTCATTTTCACTTTTGCCGCGGTCACCCATTTTCTAAGTGCTTCGACGATCTTCCTTATGTATACCCTTGGACTGTCATCATCAGTAGGGCTCATACTTTTATACTTTGTACAATAACCACTTTCAGTAAGGTTATATCTGATAAGCAGTGCTCTTTTTAAATCTTCATAATTCTTTAGCTCCTCCACTGTAAAATTATTGAACACTTAAACTGCTTTCCAATTAAAAATGATCCGAGGACTAAAGCGAATTTTTCTTTCGGCACATCATTCATCTCCGCTTGCTTTTCGAATAATAACAGATACTCTTCGATATCATTGGTCTTCTCATCGAAATTTGGAAGCTCTAATTTCGGGAATTTACTGGCATAAGGGACATTATTTGCACTAGGAGAACTTTGTGAGGTAGTTACCGCAACATCATGTTGCCTCTGGCGGTCTTCCGCATCCAATTTCATCTTAAGAATTCTTTCCTCTGACTTTCTGGCGCTTTTATCCGCTTCCAGTTTCTTTTCTTCTAGTGCGGCAGCTATTTTCTGTTGTTCCAACTCCTTTTCCATTTGAATCTTTTGTAATTCTATTTCTTTTTCTTTCGCTAATCTATTTTCTTCCATTTCTGCCTCTTTAACTAATCTCTTTTCTTCCATTTCTCTCTCTTTAACTATTTCTCTGTTTTGCTCTTCATCCCTCAGAAAATTAATAGCTTCTTGCCCAGATATGCCTAAGGCTTTGCACATCTCCACTAGTTCCTCATTTAGACCAGTTCTGAAAGTTATATAAATTAGTCTACACGTCAACTGTCAATTTTTCTAAACGACGAGTCACAAAATTTTAGTGTTACTTTTTCAAATTTTGATGCACCTGATCAACAAGCTTTATCAAATCTCAAAGTATATATATATATATATATATATATATATATATATATATATATATATATATATTATATATATATATATATATAATATTATAATACTATATATATATATATAATAATATATATATATATTATATTAAATATTGGAATTACTAAAGTAATATGCTAAAAATTTCAAAAATCGTGTAAAAATCTGCTTTCGGGACTTAAACCAAAACGAAACGGAATAAGTAATTCGAAAATCGACTCTTCACACGTGCTGTTTTGGTAAATTTTTATAGCTTGCCTTTATAATATATATATATATTATATATATATATATATATATATTAACTATTATATTATACTATTTAATATAATATATATATATATATATATATATATATATATATATATATATATATATATATATATATATATATATAATATATATATATATATATTATATATATATATATTAAATCTATTTATAATATAAATATATATATAATATATATATATATATATATATATATATATATATTTACAAGGACAACACAATTAAAATATTTAAACTTTCCACTGTCAATTGATTACCACAGTCATATACCGTTATAATAGCAAAGCGCTAATAAACGAGGTGCGTATCACACAATATACGCAAAAGCTCTTCAATTTACCGAGCTATACAACAACACAAAAGAAAATATTACTTTAAATACAACAATAACAGCTATCCCCGACTGTTAATACTATACAACGACACTAAAATATTACTTTAACACAACATTAACAGCTATCCCCGACTGTTAATAAGTACAAAGACTGCTTATTGAACTACTTTTGTGCCTTTTGCACACAACAAATTAATAAATGACTGCAACACAAAACTAAGGTATAACAATACTGGGAATAAACACTATCTTGTTGACTACAAGATATCCCGGATTAAGGCACCCACTTTTATCTTATGTCAGGTTATAAATGACGATTTTGTCTACTTACTCTTCCAACTTTCGATCAATCCGTGGCCAGGCCCCCAAGACAAACAGTCATCTAAAAACGCTGGGATTCCGTCCTATAATATAACAGTAATCTGACCTCCCGTTGGATAGGACAATGACCTGTGTACTCAAATAAATTTTATCAAAAAGATAAACCTACCAACCAAATGCTGTGGAGATGAGAAGTATTATAATGGCGCCGAGCTCTTTTTGTGGCATGAGTCAACTAAAGACAGCAGTATTTATTACCAATAAATATTACCTGATGATCTCGTCCAAATCTAATGCAATACCTTCATAAATAGCTTTCAACTTTTAAGCAAAATAAGTAATCAAATAAATAAATAATCGTCGGAATCAATTGACACACGTGGAAAAATAAAGTATTTTAATAAAATAAATAAATAAATATGTTACTACACTCTCTAATATTATGCTCAAAAATGATATATTTACCTATATATATATATATATATATATATATATATATATATATATATATATATATATATATATATATATATATATATATATATATATAAAGAGAGAGAAATATTGAATAAATATATGAAAAAAAAATTATTATGTAAAAATATTTAGACAATTACTTTTATGAATCAGACTTTATATTTACCCAAAAATAATTTTAGAAATAAATAAATGCAAAAATGTTTGTAAATTCGTGTGCCTCAGAATCAGCTGTTTTGATCGACCCGCTTTCGTAATTTAATATTCCGTTGAAGACAGAAGATTAAATTATGAAGCATTTATATATTTGAAATCAAAATTAAATAATAAATATTCGTAGCACAAAATATATTTCAAATACTTTATATTTAATATTAAATAATATTATTAAAATAATTTGTAATAGAAATCTTTTACTTATAAACATATTACCTTGTTACATCAATGTCTAGACTCATGTGAGTGAGAAGGCGTCTGTTGTGCATCTAATCCGTTCATGAAAAACGCACATAAAAAATATCAATTGAAAATATTATTTATCACTTGATAAATACATCTAGGTTAGGCACATCAGAACATTTAAAATAAAAAAACATTAAAATTGACTCAGGTGACCACAATATAAATTAAAATATAATATTTACACTAATAACACTTAATATATGCTAGCTTGTATGAACGACATAACATTACTGATCACAACACATTGCAATAGCGAGATTTAGATTTCAGAATGACAAAGCAAGATTTGTTGAAGTCGTTGGGATGGAGAAAGTTGGAAAAAATGATGCGTTAATTTTATATGAGGATTGATATACTAGTTACCTAGCGTCATGACAAATAGCAGAAAATAGAAAGACAAAATATATATAACAGGTTTTTCTCTTAGAAGACAAATAGATAGATATAAACAGAAGAATGGGCGGGATTTACCCCTGCTAACGAAAAGAAAAACATATTAAAAATTAAATAGTCTCAATGAAACAGAAGAAAAAGCACAAGTACATCAACGTACTGTCTCCTGTTAGCAAAATAAAATGTTTATTATTTAAAATATATATTATAATATATAAATATATATATATTAATATTTAATATTATATTAATATATATAATATATAGATATAATATATATATAATATATATATATATAATATTATTATATATATATATATATTATAATAAATTTAAATTTATAAATTTTAACATTAAGAGTATCTTTCTAAATAATAGGCTTTAAATATATAAAATATAAATTTATTTATATATATATATAATATACTTATTATATAATATATATATATATATATATATATATATAATATATATAATATATATTTATATATGTATATATATATATACTATTACGTTTAATTCAATTAAAATTTATATACACAAATAATGATAATAATAATATAATAATAATAATAATAATATAATAATAATAAGAATATAATAATAATAAAATAATAATATAATAATAATAAAAAATAATAATAATAATAATAATAAATAATAATAATATATAATAATAACAATAATAATAATAAAATAAGCAAATAAATTATGAATCAAGAACGTAATTCCATCTCATAAAGTAAGCAAAAAAATCTCACTAAACGAATTATATATACACAGTTTAAAAATATTAATTATAATATATATATTATATAATATATAATAATATATATATATATATATATATATATAGTATATATATATATATATAATATATACTATAGTATATATTAATATATATATATATTTTATATAAGGATTGAGTGGCCTACACTTACATGCTATAAGGAGGATTATTAAACATACACGGGGGAAAAATGACTTATGAAATAAAATTTATACATAGCATGTACTTCGTATTACATTATAATGTTGCTATTGCAAAGTTTTAATAATATATGTATACAATAATGCTGTTAAAAATAATCTAAATGATTTGATTATATATTTTTTAATAAAAGATGAAATCCGAGAGGTTGTACCAAAAGCGAATTGACTGTTTAGAGAGCATCCCATGAGTGCCTTCTATCACTTTTCTGAGCTCAAAAATAAGCAATGCACATCGTCCGTGCTAGTAAAGTTGCGAAGGCAATGACGACACAAACCACGGCCATGCTATGGACATGAAGCTATACAAAGCATTTGATATTTTAAATAAGAAAGAATACTTCTAGTTGGTACGGAATCGGAATCAATATTTGTGTTGCAAGTGCAAGTATAAGGCGTAATATACCCCTATTGGATTATATCTCTGGCAGCTAATGAACAAAAATAAATTAATATATATATATATTAATATATATGATATATATATAAATATATATATAAATAAATATATAATAGATATATATATATACTATATATATAGTATTAGATTAAAAATGACATTGGGTTAACAGGTATTTACTGAGAAGTTCTATGTCGTGACCAAAATGATATCTGTAGGTTATCATTATCTAAGAAATATGGTTTGGAGAGAGAGACCTTTACATAGATATAATTTAGCATCTGCAACAAAACAATACTTAAAATTGAAAATTAATGATGCCATATTGAAACTTGCATGTGCATGTTATTCACCGAGACAAACTGTCTCACTTTGTCCTCCCCATTAGGTCAATCTACTCTTAAATATGATTCGGCCAAAACCCAGAATTAGGGGCACAGCTATATCTTGAATCAGTATGGACCGACTACAGAAAACCAATTTACATATCTTTGGAATCAGCGCGTATAAAGCTTATTTACCAGCATGTAAAAAAAAATAGCGGCTCGAGCCGCGTTAGTTCCCATAACTATATATACATATTTATATATATATATAATATAATAATACTAATATATAAATATATATATATATATATTTATATATATATATTAATATATAGCCTAATATAACTATATATATATATATAATAATATAGAAAGCTAGCTTTAGTAATGGCCAGCTTTTTCCTGAGGCCACTTCTAAGCACCTATAGCAGGTGTCAACTAGCTCATTCTCTGCGGATTCCTGGGTACTTTTCATGTCTGCGACTACCCTTGCGATATAAACCTGGGTACTAACCCATATTCACGTCCGCTTCGCCAGTACTTTGCCTAACCATGTACGTACTGAGTGCTTCATGTGCTTTTCATGAGCAAAGTTTTCCACTCTACCCCCTTTGTTCTTCCCCTACCCTCCTTTATTCTAGCCACCTAATGCTATGACGTCACCACCGAGCTACTTTCATGTGACGTTCCTGCGAGTGCTCATATACGTCCTGAGTGAACAATGGCGTGTTTCCACTCTTACCCCATCGTAGCTAACCCATATACAGCGTAGCCACGTACATTTGAGTTATGTACGTGCTGAGTCTCGTACGTGTGCAGCCACTTACTTCTCATGAAAGAGCTAGGTACTTCATGAAGTGGCTAGCTACCCCCCCTCTGCTAGCGCCTAACCCCTGTACTGGCATTACCCACCGCTACATGGGTCTAGTTACTCATGTACTGGCATATGCCACGTTACTTTCATGAAAGTAAGCTTCAGCTACTTATCTATGATCTCAGCCTACCCTAACCCCCTTTTCTATACACTCTCAAGTGCTCAGTGTTATGCGTTCATTACTTTCTGACTTACACCATACCCTTTGCTAGCTAACCATGTACGTGGCGTAGTCACGTACAAGGGTTAGTGGTACTGTTCATCTACTTTCATGAAAATAGTTGAGCCTCAGCTATGACGTCACACTTAGCGTTTGTTGTTGCGAACTGCTTCCCGCGCCGTGGGGGACCCGCCTCCGCGTAATCCGCGTGCGCGAGCGCCGGTCACGTGTACTGAGCCGGGTAGTATACTCCCGGTCCGCTGTGATAATTTTCATTATTGAGGGCTCTGCTTAATACATGAGTATTATGATCCAACATGTGCATTAACCAATCTCCATAACATATTCTTATTTATAGAAACATAAATCCTTGACCTCTCTGCCAGACTTTGGGATGCCTCCTCGCTCGGTATACAAAAAAAAACAGATAAAGAGAAGAATAGAACTAAAGATTAAAGAAGAAGAGAGGAAAAAAGAAAGAAGTATAAAAAGAGTATAGAAGAATTTTATGCAAAGTTAGCAAGAATAATCTAAATAATTTATACAATTTGCTCTTATCTAATAATAAACGATCAATTATATAATTATATAGTAAAATATTATTAGGCGGGGTATCTGGCCTGGCCTAATATAAAAAATACTATATATTTTCTTTCTATATTCTAATTGCTTTATAATAAAATTTACTACTTGGATTATTATTTATATATTATTTAATATTTAAATAATTATTACTATATACTATGAGTATATATAGTTAATGTATTGATACATTGCTCATAAGATTGAACATTGTTAATCCAAGTTTAAATTAAGATGATCGGATGCACAAATGATTCTATTTTGGATAACAAAATTCCTCTTCACTCATAAATCAACAAACATACAACATACATGCTTAAATGATTAATGCGTGTGGTGTTTGAAGAAGACAGTCCTTATTTTGCCTGTAGGCATTATATAATAATATCCCCGCTATATATATGTATTTTATTTCAACTTATTTTATTTAGTATCTATATAAATAATATATTATATAATAAAAAGCTTATATATATACAATTGATAAATAGGGTGTATAAATGAAATAATAGGCTAACTATACTTTTTGCTAACCTCTATATACTTATAGGTAAATATATATATAAATAAAATATATATATTAATAAAGCTTTTTACTTAAATCGTTTTTCACCTTTTCGGTTATCTATTGAGAGCGTAAAAAAAGAATGGCTCGGTGTTTGCCGTTGGTTTTTGTCAAATCTTACGCAAGTCGTCCACAGGACGTTTCCTTAATTCTGAAAGTTTGCCAAATTTAAACAACAGGGTCGGCACGGGGTGCGACCCCCGGAGAATATATTTTTATGCAATCGATTCCAATCATAATACAATTAATTGTAAGTCTGTTTATTCCAAACGATCACTGGATCATCACAACCGACGCTGCATGCCCCACATGTTCTGTAAACAACAAGTAACTTTTTATTGATATTGTGGTTGTCATTGAGCGATGATTTGTGTTAAACTGGGTACATTTCTTATCGATCGTGCGCACGCATAACAAAAGTTACTATACTTTATTTTTTGTTATGTAATATCAATAATAAATTTCGATTTCATACTTATTTATAATATATTATATAATATATTATAGGTTTATATTTTTAATATTGTCATGCCTGTAATCTAATTTTATATTAAGTGTACCTCCTAGGTCAGGTTTATTATTGTTATTAGGGATGTACCGACTATTATATATTATATATTCACATATAATAAACTATATATTATATATTATATATATATGGCGGTATATTATAGCTATATAGTATATATATATATATACGATTATTACTTATGTATTATTAGCTTATGTATGGGTCACTACTAAATACCTATTATCCCTATATTTGTCAGTGGTGCAGGGAGTATTTTATACGAAGGAGTGATGGAGATGTATTCATGATAGAAGACAGATTATGAGCTTGAACGGTATCATTGCTAACCAAGAAATAATATTATAGGAGGTAGGTATAGTAGTATATATTTATATATTTATATTATATATTATTATGTATATGAAATGTATATATATATAATGTAAATATACTAATAAAAATACCTTTTAGGTGTGTAAAATATTGATAATATATATGTAGTATATTATTTAATTTATATTGAATATATAGATATTATTATATAATTATTAGTATGAATATATATATGGGCCATATAGCAAGTGTTAGTAGGGGGTACCCGAGCTCCTATTAAATTATATAATACAATTATAAACAATTTTATATACCGGTAAATGTTACACATATATTTCTTCTATCTTCATAGAAAAAGCTACAATCAACACTTCGTTTGTGAAACTACTGTATATGAAATTGATCCCTATTATATAATACTACTCCTATATTATATATATTAGTTAGTCTGATTGAGAGCGAAATCGAAAACAATATAAGGGGCAATAACTATAATTATTAGATGAATATTGCACCATCATTGCCACTAGCTATATCAGTGCCTCTATATATATCAAAAGAAACCTGTTTTTATATTGCGAATGATATTTTTGAAACCGACTCTTTGATATGATTAAGATTGTGTATATCTTCAGTTTTTTCTCTCAACTCATTTGACTTAACGAATCCTAGTCAATAAAATCTATTGTTGTTAATTAGGTGATCGCGCAACCCAAGTCCTAGGTCTTCCACTGACGATCTTTTAATTATGAAAACATTGTTAGTTCTGATTGAATTTTGCATAATATGGTGCACCGTCCTGTTTAAAGACTTTTGTTGAAAGAATACCATCCCCATCTAGCTTTGATCCAAGGAATTGTTGGAATATATCAAGGTTAGGGGTTTCTGTGACTGCAAGCTCTATAAAGAAAAAGGGCCCAAAAGATTTGTTTTAGTTATGCCAAGCCATACGTTGACTTTCGGTCGGCGAAACTTCCCATACTATGGCTACAGTTGCTTTACCTTCTGGCGAACTATAACAATAATGTTGATTGACTTTACTGTGCAGATATGAAAGTCGCCTCATCTCTGAATAGAAAGTTTGATAATTAAATTGCTTATCATTTTCGATATGATTATAAAGAGTGGGACATAGGTTTATTCTTTATGGATAATCATCCTCATGCAAGTCATGTAGTGTTTGAATCTAATTTATATCTGGACGTACTGCTCAGGTATCCAGCAAACATCAAATCTCTAAAACAGTAAAACTAAGAAATGGAGTCCCCCAGGGAGCCATTCTACCTCCATTCGTGTTTAACCTCTTCACAGCTGATATCCCTACCCCCAAACTCCTAATTCAAAACTAATAACCTACGCAGATGACATAACTATAACCATATCAGACCCCTCAGTACCCACTGCCACAAATCTCGCTCAGATTTACCTAAATCACCTATAGAAAGAAGCCTGGTTATCTTCCAACAGAATGTCGACCTCTGCCGAGAAAACATCTATAACCTTGATTACCACAGACAGACACCAATCATCCCTTCACCCACAAGCAACCCTAAAACTCCAAAACAAAAACAAAACACCATCGACACCCACTTCACCTTTACACCTCATTTTCAAAACATCATAAGCACAGCAAACAAAAAATTAAATGTCTTATGAGCAACAAAACAACCACACTGTCAACTACATTTAAACAATTCTCAAGAACTACAATTAACTATGGATCAACAGTCTGGTATCCTCTAACCTCATCCACTAATAAAATTAAATTACAAATAATACAAAATACCGCCCTACAAACAATTACAGGTTGTCTAAAAACCACCCCTATCCAACACCTGCATGAAGAAACAAAAATTCTCCCCATTCAGGATCATCTAGATATGATAGGAACACAATTCTACCCCAAGACTCTTGACCCTACCCACCCATGCGGCCATGCCATAACTACCTACAAGAACACCCTATACATCGTTTAAGATCCCCTCCCTCTTCCACTGCCCTCTACTACGGCCCCGCTACTACGGCGAACTCTTTAGAACCATTCCCCCTCCCCAAAATAACACATCTCTCTCAAAAGACATTCATACACACTTTACATAGCAATACCTCAACAACCGCCCACCAAATCACCTCATAAACTTCCATCCCCCGAAATATCTTTAACTCAAACCGCAATCCCACGAAAGATGCAAATCTCACCCTCTAGATTAAGATCCGGGCATCACCCAGATCTCCAGGAATACAAACATAGGTTTTGACCTCAAGATACTCCATCCCCACTTTGTCGTAGATGTTTAATAGAAGCTGAAACTGTTGAACACCTACTAAGATGCCCTCCACTTGCTCCATACATAATATTCTATCAAATCTCCTTCCTTAGAGACCTGTGACTCAAATAATATATATATATATATATATATATATATATATATATATATATATATATCTATATTTTCTATATTATTAATTATTACATTGAATGTATATATATATATACCGTATATATATATATATATATATATATATATATATATATATATATATATATATATATATATATATATATATATATATATATATATATATATACTTAAAGATCTATAATTTAACTATATAATATTCATTTATATTTCTTCTTCTTAAATCTCCATATTTATATATATATATATATATATAATATAATATAATATATATACAGCGCGCCTCAGGAATAGACCGACAAACTTTGGTGGGGCATTGGTCACACGAAATAGAGCCTAAATGCCTCTATACACATATGGCCGGAAACGCACCGTTTCCGAGATATAGCGACATACAAATGGTACCAGAAAGGTACCAACCTCACCTTTCCTGTTAGGTTTAGCACGCAATGGTCTGCTTGTAACATAGGTGCATATAATATATTATATTATTACACACTTAATATTAGGGATAAATACCTCCCTTCGAGGAGGAAAATAATACATTACCAATATTATTATTACTAATACTACTAGAAATACTAATAACGATAGCACTTGCTTAGCGTCTGCTTAATCGATGAAAGGCGTTTACTGTTAGGAAAGAACAATAGTGACAGCAATAGGAATAGTAATGAAACATTTATTATTACAGGTACATGCATAGTAATGCAAACGTTACGTGGTACAGTATATTTGTTTGTATCCATTACAGTAAATGTTCAAAATTACCTCCTCTAGAGGTAATACAAGCATCTGCACGCCTTGTCATTGACTGATATAGTCTCAAATGTTCTAGCCCGTTGCCGAATGTCCTGACAGGCGTTTAATATACGGTGGTGTAGAGTAGCTTCGTCAGCAACAGATTTAATATACACAAGGCTTTTCAGGTGTCCCCATTAGTAATAATCTAAAGGTTTGAGATCATGTGAACGTGCGGGCCATGGCACCGGACCACCTCTACCAATCCATCTATTGTTGAATTTACCATTCAGATACCCCCGAACTTGAGCGCTAAATGAGGCGGGGCACCATCATTTTTGTTGCCTTTCTCTGAATTGTTTTTAACGTTTTTTTTACCCTTTCTCTGAATAGTTTTTTTTACCCTTTATATTGTCGAGAGCATTTGTCTAGATATGGTACTCAAAAAGTTTACTAGCCTTCATTTATGCAATAAAGCAATCTTTCTTTCATGTGATCAATCCATATTAATTAAGATTTTACCAGCTATTCATGATCTGTTAATATTACCGTTTGAATTATTTAAAATGGTTAAATATATACTGTAACAAATGAAGCAATTTTAAGTTATAATTTTATATTTGTCACTTAGGTTATTATATAATTAGTTTTACTAGGTTTTGCCTATTGAAGATTTATTTGTTGATGTACTTCACCAGCTAACTTCTTCTTATCTGCAAGTTTAATTATTTTTCTTAGTTACCATTAATTTTGAATTGACTGCAGATTTTGCTATTTTTTTTTTTACAATTCTGTCAAGCAAAGAAGAAACAACCTTGAGGAATTTATTCTTTACTGGCTTTTCTGATATGTGCTTTTTTTTTTTTTTTTTTTTTTTTAATAAAATCATATTGTTTTATATCCTACTCTGCTCATATTTAGATATTAACTCTTTTACCATCTTCCTTTATATATATATGGATGCTCTAAAAGTCTAAGTACGTCGTACCAATTCTTTTCTTTGCCACTGCAACATTTTAAAATGAAACAAGAACCTCTTAAGTCCTGAATTGTATTACTCTTTGCTGAGATTGCATAGCCACCTCACAAATACCCAATATTCTTAATTTTGATAGCTTAACAAAATATTTACCTCTTCTTTTTTTTCACCGCCACCCAGGGGCAGAACCCTATTCGAGAAGGAAGTCTAAACTAATAATAATAATAATAATAATAATAATAATAATAATAATAATAATAATAATAATAATAATAATAATAATAATAATAATAATAATAATAATAATAATAATAATAATAATAATAATAATAATAATAATAATAATAATAATAATAATAATAATAATAATAATAATAATAATAATAATTAATAATAAAAATTAAATCCTCATTTGAATGTTATTCATAATTTAGGGTTCCCGAAGATAGAATAATAGCCTCAGGAATGAAGGACAACTTTTGGGAAATGGGTAATTTTGGTCCTTGCGGTGTGAGTACTGAAATTCACTATGAGAGAGAGCCTTCAGCAAATGGAGCATTCAAAATAAATAATGGAAGTGAGGACTTAATAGAAATCTGGAATATTGTTTTTATACAGCATCAAAAGTAAGTATTTTTATTATGTGGTTCATATCTTGTTTAGAGTTGGCTTCAGATTAATTAATAAAATTTAATTTTGTCTCTTAAGAAATATGTTATAAATAAATAGATTTCTTTATATTCAAGGTTTACTTCAATAAGTTAATATTTTAAATAAAATTTGGTAAACCTTACATTTTTTTTTGTGTAAATAAAAATAATTTTATTTTGACAGATGATTTTTATATTTAGATTTTAGAAAATAAGATAAGAAAAAAGCTTATTTGCCATTTTTTTTTATAGATTAGAAAGTGGAGAACTGGTTTCCTTAGAAAGTAAATTCGTTGATACTGGAATGGGTTTAGAGAGAATAACCGCTTGCTTAAATGGGAAAAAATCGAATTATGATACGGATTTATTCATCCCTATTTTTAATGAAATAGAAAAGGTAAATGGATTCTGAAATAAATTTTTTTGAACGCTATGTAATTTTATTTCTATTACAAATCAATATTAATATTATTTTATAAAAACAAGTATATTATAATTAATTGTAAATTTTTTTGTTAAAATCATTATTTTTTGCATTTTTTCTATGTAGATAAGTGGAATGCAACCATATGGGGGAATGTTTAATATTGAAGGTGATTCTCTTGATACCTATTATCGAATTTTAGCTGATCATTCCAGAATGGTTTCTATAGCATTAGCAGATGGCTTTTTACCACAAGAAAGGTAAATACAATTAACATTGATATTAATCATGAGTTTTTTTTCATTACAAAATCATTCCCAAGAACAAATAAAATAAGGATGGCAATGAACAGGTTCTTTGAATGGTTAATCGCTTTTCCCTTTTCATATTTTATATATTCTATTAAGTCTTTTAAAAAAGGTAAACCTTTCTCAATTAAATTGTAAAATTTCTTTCAGATTGTTCAAAAACCTAAAAAAAATTTTGGAAGTCTTTTAACCTTGCAAGTTATTATTTTTAAAATATTAAATATATTTTCCATTTATTTTATGTCATCAGTTTTTTTCTTTAAATCTAGTCAAATCTTAAAGAAACTTATTAGAAAGTGTTTTCTTATTGGGTGGAAGAATTTTAATCTTGGCTCACAGAAGAACTTCATGGAAACTCTTGTTTGGACTGTGACAGGTGTCTTAGGGGATACTTATCCTGAATTAAAGAATAATTATAGCAAAATAAAATCCATTTTAGACTATGAAGAAGAGAATTTCAGAGAATCACAGTTGCGGCTTTCAAAGTTAGTTTCTTTTTTTTTCATGTTATAAGGTTTATATTTTGAATGTTGATTTATGTATGGTTTTGAAATTTTTACAGAATAACAAAAAATTTTAATTTTTATTCTTTAATAATTAAATTATTTAAATTTATTATCTATCTATTTATATAATGTCTTTGTTGGTGATTATGGAAAACGCTTGAAAGTTTAAGTATAAATGTAACACGTTTCTAATACAGTAAAAAATTATAATACATAAATGTCCTGAAAATTATTAAATTAATTATTTTATTTTTTTTGTGGTATAATTTTAAGGTTTTCTCCTGTGTCATAACCATTCATTTAAATAAATTTGAATTTGAATTTTCAACTTGTACATTACATGTAGCTTTGAAGTTATTGAATGTTAATGAATGTTTTGTTTTATTTAATATTTTATTTGCATTTCAGAGATTGGCCAATGTTAATAGAATCCTATCCATTTGTTTCAAAAATTACCAATATTTCTCCAAAAGTTGTTGAAGTACTTAACTATTTACTTCCAAATAGGAGCAAGTTCATGAAAGAGTTCCCACTTAAAGATGCTCTGAAACTCATTGAACAATATACATTAACGGAAAGTGTTTTTCTAGAAATTATTGAAACTTTGGGATTGAATGTGAATTTTGATGAGTTACATACATTGTTGAATGAAAAGCAAATGAAACAAAGAGATGCCACCTTAAAAAATCAGCAAATTATTTCAGAAATATATTTTAATTTAAAGAAACATGATATTCCTAATACTGTTAAACATATATACAATTATACGTATTCACCTAATAAAGGATACTCATATGAAAAACATAGTTCTTTTATACAATGTATAATTAGTGAAAATAATTTAGTTAAAGAAATTAATAAAGGAGATAAATGCATACTAATTTTAGAATCATCAATATTTTATCCAACTTCAGGTGGACAAATTTGTGATAAAGGTTTAATTGAGTGTAATGGAAATAAATTTAAAGTATCAAAGGTTGAACAGTTGGATGGTCATGTCTTACATTATGGCGAAGTTATTGAAGGAAGTTTTAATACTGGAAACAATGTAGAATTAAGCATTATCAAAGGGAGTCGTCTTAATGCTTCTAAATTACATACCGCGCATCATCTTCTACGGGGAGCTATTGAATTTGTAGCAGGTAACATTTTCATTTTGTAAATTTTTAAGCAAATCACTGTACGAATCCATGCTTAAAATCTACTATGAATATCTTAACATATGATTCGTTCTTACAGGTATGGCTTTTCAGAACAGTTCCTCTGTAACGGATACAAAGTTAATGCTACAAGTTTTTGTTCATCCACCTTTAAGCTTCAATCAGTTGCTCCAAGCTGAAAACATCGTTAGGGTATGTTTTTAATTTGGATTTTAAGATTTTTTATATTTTTAAACTTGAGAATTAAAATTTGAAACTTTTTGGGGTATTGTTTTACCAATGGTGCATAATTGCCTGAAAATTTAAAAAAAAATTTAACACAGTTTCGAGTGAATAAGGCAAATTTAGATAGTGCTTGAAATTTAAAATTATTATCGTAAAAATTTCAGCTCTATAATTTTGTTTTGAACTCCGAATTCAAAACCTTTGGAAATCTTTTTGACTTAAACTCTGGCTTCCTTGGAAGATTTTGTCTCTGACTCTGGGAAAAATCTTTTCTATTAAAACTGAAGAGTTCTAGTAAATATTATGGAAGATATTGGTGATGAGTGCTACTGGTTTAGATTCATATATTAAAGCAAATCACAATTTCATCAGATGCTTAAGTTTTATGCAGAGTTCCAGTGTTTGATGTATATTAATTTTCAGGAATCTTCTAGCTTTTTAATAGTTTATTAAAGCTAACAGTTCTTTCTAATAATAGTTATGGTAGGTATTTAGTAGATATTTTCTATCTCATTAATTTTAAAGGAAAGAATAGTTATTTTTTTTTTTAACTATTTATTAGCTTTAGTTTTTAAGTTTTTACTAACTTCCTTCTTTAGTTCCTCTATAACTTCTTTTCTACCACAATAGTTCAAAATGCATTATGATTTAAAATATTTCTGAGTTTAAATAGTTGTGCGGTGAAATTTATTTTTGACCTTTAGAACGTTGAGCATTTCACTTTGCAAATGTAATATTATATAACTTTTGTATATATATATATATATATATATATATATATATATATATATATATATATATATATATATATATATATATATATATATATATATACTATATATATATATATATATATATATATATATATATATATATATATATATATATATATTAGAAGTGTTTTATATGAATGAAAAATTAAGAAAGAGAAGAATAAATTGTACTTAGGTTTTATGGACTTGCAGCAGGCGTATGACAGGATTAATACGTTATAACAGGATTAATAGGGAAGCTTTGTGGTAGGTGTCTGTGATGAATGGTGTTGATGGTAAGCTTCTGAATGGAATCAAAAGTATGTATGTCGATAGTGTAGCTTGTGTAAGAATAAATTGAGTGGAAAGTGAATGGTTTAAAGTTAATAGTGGAGTGAGGGAGGGATGCGTTATGTCTCCATGGTTCTTTAATTTGTAAATATGGATGGGATGATGAAAAAATTAGAGGTAGGGGTGGTAGGGGACTGTGTTAGAATGATGGAGAATGGAAGAGAGTGTAGGGTGCCCTTTTCATTGTGCGCTGATGATTTGGTTTTGTTTGGTGAATCTGAAGAAAGTTTGAGAGTATTGGTAAAGGGGTTTGGCAGGATGTTTAAATGGAAGGGTTTGAAGGTAAATGTAGATAAGAGCAAGGTGATTGTAGTGGGTCAGGAACTTAACAGAGTTCACAGTTGGAACAAGTATCTGAGTTTAAATATTTAGGTTTTATGTTGGGTGAAAAGAGAATGGATGATGCAAAGTGTAGTAGGAAAGTTGTGGATACTAGGAAGGTTACTTGTGCAATTAAATCCTTCATAAATATAATGGGATTAAAGTCTTGAGTGCGCTAGGGTTCTGCATGAGGGTATGTTGTTACCAGTGTTAATGCATAATGTATAGTTGTGAAACTATGGTTGGAATAGAAGATATAGATCTAAGGTGCAATCTGTTTAGATGGATAATCTTAGGGGCGTGTTAGGTGTGAGAAGAATTGATAAAATGAGGAATGAACGTGTTAGGGAGTTGTGTGGTGTGAAGAAAGGAGTAAATGAGAGAATAAATGAAAATACGTTGAAATGCTTTGGTTATGTGGAAAGGATGGATGATAGTCAGCTGGTTAAGCGGATATATTGAGGTGAGTGTGTTGGGAATCGACCGGCTGGGAGACCGAAGAAAAAGTGGATTGAGTCACTAAAGGCAGGGCTGCGGAGCCGGCAAATTTTTTTCCGGCTCCGACTCCGGCTCCGGCTCCAGCATTTTAAAATTACGCGGCTCCGACTCCGGCTCCGGCATTTTAAAATTGTTCGGCTCCGACTCCGGCTCCGGCTCCGACCCCTTGTTATAATTCCTTCTCCATTTACAGTCATGAAATCATTAATTCTGATACAAAATTTTTAGGGTATGATGAAATTAAATGTTTGTTAATGACATCTTTATTAACTTAGAATTTAAAACTTAGAAAATATTTTATAGAAAATAAGAATTTTAAGAAATACAGAAAAGGAATCAGTCACTTTCTTCCTAGATTTTAATATAATTCCTCTTTGAACTGCCTGTTCAGTTACGTAATATAATTTTATTATTTTTTTTCCTAAAAAGAATAAAAATAATATTTTACATTCATCCTAAAGTTTAAAATAATTCCTCGTTGAACTATGAGCCTGAACATATATAACATAATTTTATTCAAAACAGATTTTATATATATATATATATATAGCATATATATATATATATATATATATATATATAATATATATATATATATATATATATATATATATATATATCTTCTTTCTTATATTTCATATATATATATATATATATATATATATATATATATATATATATATATATATATATATATAATCTTCTTAAAAGTAATATGTATGAAGTAATATGTAATAAGAGAAATTTAATATACATTAATAATATATATATATATAATAATAATAATAATATAATAATAACTTATATATTAATAATAATAATATATATATGAAATATAATATATAATATATGTATATATGTATAAATATGTATATAATAATATATAATAATATAATAATAACCATATAATAATAATAATATATATAATATAATATATAATATATAAATAATATATAATATATATATATATATATATATATATGTAATAATATAATAATAATATATATATATATATAATAATATATATAATAACTAATATATATATATATATATATATACCGGTAATAATATATATGTAATATATGTATATATATATATAATAATAATAATAATATATATATATATATATATAATAATAACTTAATATGTATATATACATATATCGATAAATAATATAATAACAATATAATATAAATATATATATATATATAATATATATATATATAATATATATATATGTATATATAACTATATATATATATATATCGATATTAATATATATATATATAATAATAATATATATAATATATATAATAATATATGTAATAATATATATATGTAATATATCCAATAACATATATCTTTATCTAACAACTTAACCAACATGTATGTATTTATGTATGTATATATATAATAATAATATATATATATATATAATATAATATATGTATATGTAATAATATGTATATATATATAATAATAATAATATATATATATATGCGTAATATATATAATAATATAATATATATAATAATAATATATAATATAATAATATAGTATAATAATATATATAACTAATAATATATATAATAATAATAATAATAATAATAATATAATAATAATAATAATATATATAATAATATATATAATAATAATAATAATATATATATAATAATAATATAATAATAATAATATATAATATAATAATATATATAAATTCACTTTCTTCACAGCTTTAGAATAGTTTCTCTTTGGACGACCCGACCATAATGTATTATGAAGTTGTTCAAGACAGTTGTTCTTAAAGGCTCAAGCCATCAATAAATCCTCCTTTGGCAGCCGCAAGGATTGGTTTTATTATTTTAAAAGCAGAAAATAAACTCTCAACATTCTCACTTGAATAGGAGGCAAAGCTGTAATTGTGCAAGCGGCATCTTGCAAAATTTTAGGATAGCAATTGATTGCCTCTCTTTAACTGATAACTTTGATTTCCGGTCGATTTTTATTATTCCATCTTATGGAATTCTACCTTTTTATTTTTCTAGAAGATATTTAGGTTGAATGTCTTTTACTAGTAGATTGTCTTTTTGGTTTTTTCAATCGCTTTTCTGCATGCTCCAATTTTTCCCATTATCTGGCAAATGTGACTTCTTCATCTTCATCGACAAAATTCTACAAGGGAGGATTCACAAACTGCTGAACTATCTGACTCCGGCCCAGATTTCTGTTCGATAGTGTTATTCATTTTAAGCCTTAGTTCACAAAGAACACTCCTAGTTTTAAATATCAGATCTTCAGTTCTGGGAAAGATTCTAAACAAAGATTGTCGACAAAAATATTTTTATTTTCAGTTAACATTCTTTCCCTTCTTTTCATGGAATTTGTTGTGATTTGCTAAAAATCCGTTCTCTATAAAAATTTTCCTGCAGTCAAAGAGTCTTCTGATTGAATATTTTTTGTTGTAAAGTATAGTGCTTTAGTAAAGTAGGGGTTTCGATTTGTTCCCACTGACTGTCGGAGAGAGAGAAAGTTCAAGTACCGGCAGCCATCATACTACTACTTTATCTTTTAGTTGCAGAAGCCTTTAGATTTTAGAGCATAAGACATGTACTTTATCTTGTCTCTTGACCTAAGATTGCCACTTTACATTGATTCTTTAGAGCTTCCATTAATTTTGGGGTACGTGCGGCTTTTTGCTATTTGTCTCGCCCTGCTTATAAGATTTGCTCTATGGGTATTGTGGAGACTATCACGCACTACTGTAAAAAGTATGAACTCCATCTATGTGTGCAATGTTAACGTTATCGGAACATAGTCTTTTCATAGTTTTATCAAGTTCATTCTGAAAACAACTATTACTTCTTCGTTTTGACATTCAATAAAATCAGTATCACATTTACCAATTTCTTATTCCTCACCCTCATTGTCCTTATTTAATTTTTCAATCGTACTGATCATGTTTGGATGCGTTATCCGTAACTAAGCTAATAACTTAGTCTCTTGTTATTTCGAATTTTTTTAAGATATCAGTAACAAATTCTTGAATATATTCGCTGAAATGCTGAGTATTTTTTTCTTTACTGCTAACGTTTAGAAATATTGTTTATCTTCGTCCCACATATATAAAATTATTGACAAAATAATTTAGCTTTGCCCATGTGTAGTATCCATTTTAAATGCACAAAGCGTCCATTTATTAAAATTTTAAGCTTATTTTTGTTTATTTTCTTCTAGAACTATTTTTACAAAAATTTTCCAGTCTAAAGTGGCTTCCAGTTTCTAAGCCATGTCTCCACACAGTGCTTTAAATCCTGGTCATGCAAAGAAAACTAATGGGTCACTATCTTTAACAACTCATTATAATCAATTGTATTTTGAATTTTTCACTTAACATAGACAGAACAAGTTTATTGCAACTGAAAAAGTTTCCACTTTAGTCTCAGTTTTTGAAATTAAAGGTTTCTCCTGATTACCTTTAGCTTCACCTTTCTTCTAACAATTGCAGCAATGTCTAGATGATAGCGTTTTAAATGTCACATTAATTTAAAGGATCCAATAGATGTATTGTGACCCCATGAGTAACTGGTAGTTAGGTAGACTCTTTTGTGCATGATCGAACTGACTGTTTCCCATCAACTGTGTTAACTAATTCATATTGACAAATGAAAGTATTTTTATCATCAGAGTGAGTAATATATTCAAATACATGAGGTGTTTTCGATTTTGGTTTAGTTGACATGATTTTCTAAGGATATTAAACTTGATTAATTAAAATTATCTATAGAAGTAACGAACCTTTTTTATTATTGAATAATAAATATACATAAAAAATTTCTGGAAAAAAGAGAATATATATATATATATATATATATATATATATATATATATATATATATATATATATATATATATATATATATATATATATATATATATATATATATATATATATATATATATATATATATATATATAACTAACTTATATATATATATATATATATATATACTATATATATATATATATATATATATATATACTATATATCACTTAGTAGTAATAAAATTAATAATTACTTAATTTTGTATTTGCCAGTCCGGAGCAGCCTCTTTTTGCGGCTCAGAGCTCCGGCTCAGAGCTCCGGCCCCTAAAATTTCGCCTCCGACTCCGGCTCCAGATGTCCCCAAAATTTCGCCTCAGCTCCGAAACCGGCTCAGTCCCTCAAAAGTTTCCCTCGGCTCGGCTCAAACCCACCCAAAACCTTGTGGCTCCACGGCTCGGCTCCCGGCTCCGGCTCCACCTAGCGTCACTAAAGGAATGCCTGAAAGAGAGAATGTGAGTTTGGCAGAGGCGAGATGAAAGGTGCGTAATAGTAGTGAATGGCGGGGTTTTGTAGCGGGGGTATGGTTGTGGCCCACCTGGGCAAAGAGATGAACCATTGAAGAAATGCCATAGTGAGGATCCGTCGCAGTCCGTGAAGCCCTAGCTGGGGTTGATTTTTCTGACTGCGACGAGAGTAGTAGGAACGGGTATAAAGGGTGCGAGAAGTTAGGGCTTTCTTTTCGACACAAATTATATTCTTCTATTCTCAAGTGCATGTTTCCATACCCCAGTCTGGGGAAGAAAGAAGGTGGATATGTATATATATATATATATATATATATATATATATATATATATATATATATATATATATATATATATATATATATATATATATATATATATATATATATATAATATATATATATATATATATATATATATATATATATATATATATAATATATATATATATATATATATATATATATATATATATATATATATATATATATATATATATATAATATACCTATATATATATATATATATATATATATATATATGTAACTAATATATATATATTATATATATATATATATATATATATATATATATATATATATATATATATATATATATATATATATATATATATATATATATATATATAATTCGCTAGGCTTGGATAAAAGAAGGTAAAGAAGTTTGTAAGACAACTATCCCATTAATGGATGCTTTAAGAAATAAAAATTTGACTCTATTGTCTGGAGCAAAGTATCCCGAAGATGTTAATGTAATCTCAACTGACTTTGATCTGCCTTCAGAAATGAAAGAAGAACTTTGTTTGAATGAAAATTTATCAAACTCTAAAATCACAGCAACTGAACTTTGCTGTGGAACTCATGTCTTTAACACTGGTCATATTGGTGATTTCGCTATAACAGAAATTGTAAGTTTTAAAGAAATGATGCTTTTTTTATTGGGGACATTTTATATATTAGTTTAGTTTGGGGTGTTTTCATTTGACTTAAAATGATTTTGTAGACAAATTCTGCGGTAGTTTGCAATATTTTAGTGCTATGAATAAAATGTAGATCAAAGTTTCCCTTCTTTCTGGGGTAGCAACCTCCCTTCCCCGCCATATATATATATATATATATATATATATATATATATATATATATATATATATATCTATATATATATATATATAACTAATAATATATATATGTATAATATATATATATATATATATATATATATGCTGCTCTTATATATATATATATATGCTGTATATATATATATATATACGGTATATATAATGGTGGAGGAATTTCTCAAAGGGTTGTCCGCTACTCTTAGGATGGAGTAGATGGGGCAACAAAGATTAATATATATATATATATATATATATATATATATATATATATATATATATATATATATATATATATATATATATATATATATATCTATTTATAAGCAGCTGTTTATATATATATATTTCTTTATTTATTTATTTATTACCACATAGCCTCTTAATCCTGAGGTAATTGGTCAGGAAAGTATTTGTATGGTTTCTGACCAAGTGGAAGGTGCAGGAATATTTAGGCCCGATATCTAGCCCTGCTTCAGCGCGACGTGGTCGGAAAATACTTGCCACCGTAAGGCGTGGGTTCGCTTCCTAGTACGCGGCTTTTTCCAATGCGAAAAGAATGAGAAGAGTGATTTGTTTGTGGATGATTTGTTCTGTTGTATGTGTTGGCTATGGTTGTGATGTGTGTGTATTGAGATTAGTGTATATATATATATATATATATATATATATATATATATATATATATATATATATATATATATATGTATATATATATATATCTCATATATCTTATATATATATATATATATATATATATATATATATATATATATATATATAGTTGGGTAGTTGGGTTGGCTGCCCACTACCACCTATCTCTTGCTAGGAATGCTAATGCATGCCTCGGAGATGGTCGTGATCGCCGTAAACGACCTTCTAATCTTTGGGCGAAATTGTGCGAATCGTATGGGTACATGGAATGTCAGAGGAATATATGTTGAGGAGAAGGAGAGGTGATGAATAATATTTAGAAAGGGCAAGTGATTTGCTCGCTGTGACTGAAACAAAGATGAAAAGAGTGGTAAGAGTGGTAAGTGTGTGGTGTGAAATATTATGCGTGCTGGTGTGGAAATGAATGAGAGAGGAGAGAAGGAGTTGCGAATTTTTGATGAGTGACCTGTGGTACAAAGCTATGGTAGACTTTGTGTGTGTGTGAGTGCTAGGGATTCCTAATGGTTAAATTTAAGTTTGAAAAAGGTCAAGTATGTGTGGTTGTGACGTATGGTCCATCTGAGGAAACGTTGAAGAGAGTACGATTTTGGGATAATCTGAATGATGCTCTAGATATGGGGTGAGTAGGGCTTCAGATTGATAGTGTTGAGGGGACCTGAATGGTTGGATAGGTGATCAAAAAGGGATGGTATAACAGGTGGTTTTGGGGGTGGCGGGGAAAGAAGGAAATGAGAATGAGTAGGAAGGTGATTGATTTCTGTGAAGAGAGAGAGGCATGTGTGTAAAGTAATACTTTCTT
>JABUQX010061048.1:35000-37886 GCA_015478945.1 Trachelipus rathkii | reverse complement strand
TATTATTATTATTATACTATTCAAAATAAAGCTTCCCAATTTTGTGTTGGAGAAAGTTTCATTTGTTTACGGAGAGAGAGAAGGACAGAAGAGAGATGACGAGGAGAGAGAGAAGCTGCGCAGAGAGCAGAAAGAGAGAGGAGAACCGGACGAGACGAGAGGAGAGATGGAGAGGAGAGAGACAGAGGACCGAGAGAGAGAGAGGAAGAGAGAGAAGAGCAGAGAAGACAGCGAGAGAGAGAGGAGCGATGAGAGACGGAAGAGAGAAGACGAGAACGATCCGAGAGAGAGAGAGAGCAGGAGAACTGATAAGGCGGGAGAGAGAGACCGAGAGAGAGACCCACCGCACGGAGACGGGACAGAGACGAGCCAGAAGAGACGAGAGATGAGAAGCAGAGACGAGAGAGAGAGACGTATCAAATTTAATTAAAAGACTAAATTTGAATATATTGAGAATAAACAATAAAGGCAAAGAAAAGTGAAACTTAAGAATAGAATTTTCATTAAAAAAAATTATGATTATTTATTCCATATCATCATGAATTTTATTTATTTAATATGTATAATTAATTATTATTATTATTATTATTATTATTATTATTATTATTATTATTATTATTATTATTATTAGTTATTATTATTATCTATTATTATTGTATTATCTATATTATTATTATTTTATTTATTACTTCTATTATTATTTTTAATATTTATTATCTATTTTTTATTATTTATTATTTGTATTAATTACTATTATTATCTAGATAAATACATCATTAATTCATTATGATCCATCAGAAATATTATTATTATTAGAAGCAGGTGATTAATCATTATTATTATTATTATTTATTATTATTATTATTGATTATTATTATTATTATTATTGATAAGTATTATTATTATATATATTCATCTATTTACTATCATTATCTATCAATGTTTTTTATCTCTCTTCTTATTATTGATTGATTATTATTAATTATTGCATTATTATCTAGTTTCAACTTCATTATTTCATATATTTACCAATTCTCAAGGTCTATGATTATATTCGATCTTTCTTGACTTTTGTTACTATCAGACACTGTTCTTTTTATCCTTTTCAATTCCAATTAGGAGGACGTTTGACCGCGACGAATTGCAAGCACTAGCCTGACACGCTTGTGGCTATCTTGACGGAGCACTCCACGCGTCTCGGTCCTTATACTAATTAACTATAATATAATCAAATTTCAATATATATATAATATTATACTATATACTAATAATATATATTATACTAATATATTACTTATATTAATATACTATATTTATATATACTATATTACTAATAAATCATATATTCAAGGCCTTATACTATACTACTATATATATAGTAATATATATACTATATATTATATATATACATATTAATTATAATATACTATATAATGACACAATATACTTGGCACATATCAATATTTCTTTATTGCAAATTCACCATTTACAAAAACTTTACACAAGAATAAAAATAAAAGATCACACAATATACACAATCCGAATAGTTCCTTCAATTTTAGCTTCTGCGTCTAACATAGTTTTTGAAAGACCCTCTTCAGAAATTTGAAAATCAGGAACTAAGAATATTATTTACAACGACAAAGCTAATTGGTGTTTTTATGTTGGGCTTGGTAGTGTTTTTAAAAAATCGCCTTCCTCTTGATGGTCTTTCAAGACAGTTTTGAAGTGAGAAATGGAATTCTGAATACTAGGTCCACTTTCACCTCTCCATCTGGACCCTTTTGTTCAAGAATTTTTTGGTACTATTTTTGTAATAACATCATTATTATTCTTCCTTTTTATTAAATAACTGCACAAAAAATTTAAAGGGGAAGCATCCTTTAAATTGATTTTATGGTTCTTAACTGATCTTGATTTTATTTAAATTGATTTTATGGTTCTTAAACGATCGGTGTGTGGTTAAAGCAGAGTTTAATCAAGCAAATTTTTTAATTTCCACTTCCAACACGAGTAGATTTTATCAAACGCATTCAAACTTTAAGCCCTTCTTTTCAGTTTTCCTTTATTTCTGTTTAAGTTTTGACTTACCTCTTTATTTACATCTGTCCCTGTTTCATTTAACACTTGATCTTTTTAGGGTAACATATTTATTAGACAAATAATTTCGTTAGTTACAATTACCCCTTTAATTCTTATAAAAAACTTATTCTTCTACTCTCGAACATAATAGCCTATTTGAGCCTATTTCCCTTTGGACAATCTTTTCCTTCAAACAAATTTGCATTGACCTTGGCTATGGGTTCTCCTCTTTCCCCCCATCTTAAGTAATATTTTTATGGAGCTAATTGAATATCAGTATATACATTCAATCACCCCTTCCTTTGCAATTCAACATTTTCTTCGCTATGTGCGATGATGTTCTTCTGTTCTATTTCCAAAGACTACTTAATCTTCAATGAACATTTTACACCTTAATAAACAAACATTCTCCTTCTATGGTCTTTTCCACACATGAATTACCCCAAAACTCTTCCCTACCTTTCTTACACGCTAATTTCTTGGAAAAACTCATCACACCTTTCTTTTTCTGTCTTTCTATTAGAAACCAAGACTCTCTTCTTCATCATATATACATTGTTTTCCACACACAACTTATGAGTACCAAATTTAGCTACTCTCACATTCTCTTTTCGTAGAGCATTTAAACATCTGTTCCCCTACGCTATAATTCTATCAACTGAAACTAAAATTTCTTTTTTCTACTTCACAAACTTAATACTCTTCACACATTTATCTATTCAGCTACCACAAATGCAAATTAACATATTATAATAGGTAATCCCCCCCCCCCCTAACACAAAAATAAATTTAACTTATCTTCCC
>JABUQX010061048.1:22500-30000 GCA_015478945.1 Trachelipus rathkii | reverse complement strand
TAATATTATTACATATATATATATATATATGATATTATTATATATTATATATATATTATATATATATATACTATTTATATATATTAATAATTATATATATAATATTAATATATAATACTTATATATATATATTAATATTATAGTATATACTTAATATATATATATTATATATATATATATATATATATTTATATATATTTATATATAATATATTATATATATATATATATAATATACTATATATATATACTATATATATATATATATATTTATATTATTATTCGTTTAGGTAATTATATCATTGGCTATACAATATAGGGGGGGCGTGATATATATATAGTCCTAACGGGTAGAACATAGAAGGTAGGTGGAACTCGATTTCCCACTACTCATGAGTTAAGGGGTAAGGTTGCGAGAGGCACCCCCGCGACACCCAAATATACCTACAAAGTAGACGGTGAGTATATTCCGTAGAGACTCCATTCCACGTAGAGGGGGGTGAATAATAGATATCCATTACTCACTGTTCGATTATTCACCCGGTGTCAAGGCCGAGATGACCCCTGAACTCTACGACTCAATCTCATTTTGCTGTTTACCCTTGGAGGTATTTTATTTTAGTGTAATAAATAATAAACAATAATAAAATAAAATTAAAAAACTTTAGATTCAATCATTTAAAACTAATTGGACGGTATGCCATATATATTTTTGAATCATCATAAATCGCCTATAATAAAAATTCGAAATAAGTCTTAATTTAATATGTGCCGATGAAGATACCTGTACTTTTGGTGTGTGTGGGGATGTTGGGCCTAAACGGTACCGTTTCAAAAGGTTCCAATCATCTAGACGTTCTCCGTGGATATAGTAGGTATAGGTGTTTAAATCATTATGTTAGTAGTTATGTATAAGATACTGTGATATTGCCTCTATTATTATTGTTAAATTAAGTAATATTGATAAAATAAATAATAGTATGTATATATGTATTTTACTAGTTATGGATTAGGGGATAATATATATATATAATATATAATTTCTATATATAGGTAAATTTTTAGTGCTCGGTTAGCTAATAGGATTAGAAATAGGAAATAAACCTCATATTGGTTATTTTATGAGTGTCACTTTCTCATTATATATAATACATTTAGATTGTTTTGTCTGTCACTCCATCTTTCCTCTTCTTGCTGGTTAATGTCTCTCTGGTGGCGCTCCCTTTAGATAATTAGAAGATACCTCATTGACGAGATAATTAATAAAGAAAGACCTCGTAAATCTAATTTCCGCAAAAGACCCATTATCGAAGTGTTGTCGATGTATCTCGCGACTCAGAAGAAGAGAACCGATATTCAAGGACACATTCACGCTTTTCTATATCAATATATATATATATACTATACTTTAATAATGGTAATATAGAGTGAAAATTTCTTACTTAATATCACAAATAACTCATTTAAATGTTGAAATATGATTTACTTTTATTAGATAATAAATAATAATATATTATATATATATATATATATATATATATATATATTGTGTAAATAGATGTAATATCTGAAAGTAAAATATGATCAATATTATATATTATAAGTAGTATATATCATATATATATATATATATATATGGGGGAAGAGCAGCTGTAATTCATTAACAGCAAAAATTTCCTTCAAATTTCCCATTCTCATATGTCGAGAAAACTACCAGATATTGATACAGGGGAAAAAGAGAATTACAAATGCTTGAGTCTACGATAAGGCACTAAATTCTTTGAAAAAAAGTAAATTTAAATTATATAAGAAATAAAACAATACACAAAAAAAAACACAACAAAAAGACTAACACAAAAGAAACATACACTCGTCGCCTACAACACAATGAGTGCCTACAGCGGCCTCCATGTTCTCTCGGAATTCCCTTCGCGGGTATCTAGGATTCTTAGATTAGAACAATGTTAAAAAAAATATAAAAAACATAAAAGCAGAAAAACTATTAGTTTTGCATAATATAATGTAATTCCTGGAGTTAGAGAGCCTATTTATCGACCCTTTTTGTATGTGTTATATTACTCGTTATAGAAATAGAGATAGTCTTTCTCGTGAACTCTCATTTGCTATCTACATTAATCTTTTTTTATACTAAATGATTTACTCCTTTAAGGGTAATAGTATTACACCTTTTTGTTTGGCAGGAGTCTGTGGGTCTCTCGGCCTTCCGTGGTACTACGGGTAGGACGAATTCCCCCCCCTCCGGGGAGGTTCTCGCGCGTGCACCCCCCCGCTGCTTTGGTCATCTTGTGTGGAGGTGTTCCCATCGGGCATGGATATACACATGCCGCCTCTTGCCGACGTACGAGGCGTACTGCGGCGACTCCCCCCCTGTGTTCCCGTACGGGCCGTCGATGTCCCTAAACCACGTTCGCGCCGGCTAATACCATTTGCAACATTCCTTTAGGGTAAATAATAGAACATTCGTCATATGATATTATTGATACTATACTATATAATTCTTTGGATCGTCAAGTATTTTATTGTGATATTATATAGTATGTATATTATATATATATATAATATTTATATATTTATTATATTATGTTGGTGATTAATATAATATATATATATAGTTTAAAAATATACTATTATATATGTCCTACCTGCGTCCTCCTAAAAAAAAAAGAGCCAATATTTATTTTATTTTATTTATTATTCGTCATTTCTATTCGGGATTACAGTGTGTCTTCCTATAAATAGAGTATTTACAAGGATATCCACTCAAAGAAAATGATCCTTTTCGCGGAAGCTTACTTGTAGGTTTTTGAGATTTCTTTTTTTTTCTTTTTTTCTTTCCTTGGTTGCTATTTTTTCCCGCACTAAAATTGGGCCAGCATTCCAACAATGTATTCCCTTTTCCCTGTAGCTATTGGTAATACTTTATATGAGAAATATAATACCTTGTGGGTGGAAGTGAAAATAATGAAATTTTTGTTGCTTATATGGGACGACTACATAAAAGGACCTACTATATTATGTATACTATATATATATAAATTAATATCACCATAAGATTATTACTCTTACATTGTTGTGATGTTGTAATATTCTAGTCAGATTTTTCTATTGACGATATATATATGCGGTATAACGTTTTATATATTATATATATATATAATTAATATTATTATATATAAATATATATGTGTAATCTTAATATCACGACGACTAATCATCACATCGTATATATACCTAATACTCTATTATAACGTAATGATCAACGAATTCAGTTATATATATTATACTTAATTATAATATATATATATAATATATATATCTTATATATATATTAATATATAATATATATTAAATAATATAATATATTATATTAATATATTAATATATATTAATAATATATAGATAATTATATATATAATATTATAAATATATATATTATAATTATATATATTATATATATATAATATTAAGCTCGAATGTATCCCCATTTATGACGAGCTTAAGCACGTGACACTTACATCGTCAATCTATTGATAATATATATATTATATATATATATTATATATTATATAATATAAATATATTATTATAATATAATATATTAATATAATTAATATATTATATATATGATATATATTAATAATATTAATATATAGATAATATATATATATATAAATATAGATATATATGGACATTTATTAATGTACAAAGACTCCTGCAGAAAAGAGAGTTAGGGTATAATAGGTTAATTTTGTGTTAGTTAGTTAAGGTTATGGTTAGGTAGTTAGTTAGGTTAGTTAGCTATAAGGGTTAAGTTGAGGTTAGTTTACCCAAAATCTTAATGTATTCTCCCCTAAAATTATTAAGAATAACGATACATTAATTATTATTGATCCGGGAGTCAACCACTTATAAATAGCCTATATATATATATAGATACTATAATATATATTATATAATTATTTATACTATCATTTAGCATTATTATATATATCTCTGATAATTAAAAAACAATTATGACATAAAAATATACAAATTATAGTTAAATTTATCTGTAATGATATATTATATAATTATATACTATATAAGTGATATATATAGTCATTCAAATAAATTTTTATATATAACCTCAACCATTACTATACTTATCATTCTTGACATTATATATATATAATTAAATACTAATAATAATTAGTGTATTATAATACCTAATCAATATTACTTTTAATATATTATTGACTATATAATACTTATAATTTATTGAACCTTTAAATTTATTGAATAGTATTATAATAGATCTATATAATATATTATATTATTAGTATATAATATTAAAATTTTCAAATTTAATATCTTTCTTCATATCGGGGGGGGGGGGGTTCTTTCAAATTTTATTAATTTGATTTTGTTAAATCTTGGCCAAATGAAGGCATTGAGACGCAAACAGGCATTTCCAAGGCTTCATGTATGCACGTAAACTGCTGAAAAAGTCACATAATGAAGGCATTTTAATTTATGTTTTTAATTTTGTTGACTTCTTCATTTCTCATTTAATTAGCACTGATGCACCTGACGACATCTTATTTCTTTTTTGTTCTTGTAAATTTTCGTCTTCGACCGTAAATCCAACTTTTATTTACCGATTTCAATTTTTAAACAGGTTTATATCATGATCACCATACCAGTTCCTGACTGCTCCACAAACCATATAAGCTCCAGCTTCATCTCCAGACCGTAATACTTACTACATTTACCATAATCTATGTTCAATTTGAATGTCGATATTGAATCATATTTCTAATATATTTTTTCAATATTTGTAGTAGTAGTAGTAGTAGTTAGTATAAATTACTTTTCGATCAATTAAAATTTTCAGTGGTCTGCACATCTGTGAATCTTTTGCTTTGGCGCTTGAAATTGAAACCTTTCTGTAGAGATTGGCACAAAGCTTGATCTTTGAGTTCCTCGCTTGTGGTTTCTACCAATTTCTCTGTAACATACTCTTACATCCTTTGAAGTTGCTATATAACAGCTGTTTTAGTCGGCTACCATCACCTTTTAAACCAATTGAAAATGATGGTCCGCAATGTTCATTTCTATCAACCACATTTGTTTTCATTAATAACATTTTATTTCACTACAACGCTTATCAATTTTTCATTACTTATTTTGAAAAATTTTCCACAAAATCTCAAATATAGTTGATGTTATAGGAGAGTGGCTTAGGAGTACTTGACTTCTGATCTCGTTTTTTTAAATGGGTTTAAAATCTGGTTGTTTTCAATGTTACAATAACTTAATTCCTCCATCTCCTCTCCGCATAATCTTCCACACAACTATAATATCTTCTAAAAGACAATTAAACCTTCTATCCATAATGCTCTCGATATATATATATTTCCTAATTTCGTGATCTTGGAAATATCATCATTGTTTCTTACTAAACAAGCTTCTAACTAAGTAGTTAGGTGTCCTGAGAAGGCGTCTTAGAAATTTTCAATCACACCACCCCAGTTGCTTGTTCTGTATAGATAGGGTTGTCGCTCTCATATCTTAGATAATTCCACTCAGACAATTCTTGAATATGTGGAATCTAGGTCTTTTCTCTTTATCAACACTTTCATTCTCAATGACTCTTAATTTCCTAAGCTATTATAATAGACATTACTCTTCTGAACTCTTTTAATACCATACCTACTCTTTCGAGGAGAATTCGTACAAATGACTCTTGTTTGTTTAATACCTTCTCTGTCCAGACTTTGCCACGCTATATTCTTTCTTTTGTTTACTCTACACGTATGGTCAGTAATTAAAACTCTTCTTTTATATTCAATCGCCGCGAATCTGCTTTTGATATTCTCCCATCTTTAATGGATGTTCCGTAGTCCTCTGGACTTTTCCACTGGAGGCATCGCAATATATATATAATATATATATATATATATAATATATATATATATATATATATATATATTATATATATATATATATATATTATATATATATATATATATATATATAATATATATAATATGACCTTATTCCTTTTTATGTCAGAAATTTTTTTTTTTTTTTTTTTGGGGGGGGGTTCATATATTATTTTATGATACTAACAATAAATTTCATTGTGAATAAACAGGATCAAAAATTTTTTTAAAATACAAAAAATGTAATTATTTAATAATATCGTACTTTTTTAAGAATCTTACGTTTGGCAGCGCCCGAAACAGAGTGACGTCTTGGGATATTTTCTGAAGTTCAAAAATCTTACCCGAAAACAAGAGAAACAATGTTAAGCCAAAGTTGATTCATGTAGGTTACGTCGAAATTTACCGCATCGTCGATCAATATAGGTTAGGTTGAGTTTTACTGCATCGTCGATCCATATAAATTAGGTTGCGGTTTACTGCCCTCTAAGTTCAGGTTATGACATGTTTTGTTATGAATACACAAAACCTATATATAAAAACAAAACCCAATACGGAACGTATTTTACCCAAAAACATTATTTTTTGCCCTACCTTGAATTCTTTCACTCGGTAGCGCTAAAAGCCGTTTTCTTTCTCATGCAAAATCAACGTTTTGGCTTACTTTATCAATTAATTTTTAATAGTTTCATATTTCGAATCTTTCTCGTTCACATCTTAATTAATTGCTAGTATCATATACTACTAATATATGAAAAAAAAAATTTAAAAAAACATATCTGCACCATGAAACGGATAAGGTCCCCTTGTCCTCCTTTCCATTCACATCTGTTTTAAGGAACTCCTTGCCTTTATCTGATTTTCCTGCTATTTTCATCTTTCTCTCTTTAAGACCCACGTCTGCGCCCACCTGAGAGGATTACGTTAGGCAAGGAATTGGGTGGGTTTAACTTCGTTTTGTTTGTTGTTTTTTTTTTTGCCCCTCCTTGAAAAAGTCCTTGGCAGTGAGTGGTGGCATATTGCAGTAATATAATATATATATATATATATATATATATATATATATATATATATATATATATATATATATATATATATATATATATATATATATATATATATATATATATTATATATATATATATATAAACTTACATAATCTTTGAAAAGTGAAGAAGCACACAGCTCCATCAGTCCAAAAGAGCTTATCTTCATGTTTCCACCTTCTGTTCAAACTCCACCAATGAAAACTGAGGCTTAAACAGAAATACACAATAGAAATGGTTATCGTCCACTTAAATTTTTGAAGAAGTTTTCCTATGAAGCCCACCTGTTAAATAGACTCTGAATTACTTAATAAAATATTATAGAGACATTTTTATTAAATTGAATTAATTAACACGTTGGCGGCCATGTGGCCCACCGGCGGGTCACACCTTGTTTTGCCACTGGAGCCATGTGACCCTCGGACTGCTATTTTTGGTGTAACCTTGAATGGTGGATATTTTTCCGGCATTTCGAAGAATATCTTTTATATTTGGCATGGCACCTTATGA
>JABUQX010061048.1:0-10000 GCA_015478945.1 Trachelipus rathkii | reverse complement strand
TGGAAAAAAAAAATCAAATAAGAACGAATCTTTACCCCCGAAACATTTTATTTACCCAACTTACACTGCATGGTACCTCTAAAATGCTTCTTCTTTCCATGCAAAATGAACGTTTTTGCTTAACTTGTTTTTAATTTTTAATATTTCAAATTTCGAACTTTATCAGTATCTTAATGAATTGCTAGTATCATAAACTAACAATATATTAAAAAAAAAAACAACCTTGAAATCATAAGGTTCATATATATATATATATATTATATATATATATATATATATATATATATAATATATATATTATATATATATATATATATATATAATAATATAATAACTAGTATAATATAATCATATTATATATGGGTATATAATATATAGAGAAGAGAGAGGAGAGAGAGAGAGAGAGAGAGAGAGAGAAGATTATAGTATATTCCATGCACTCCTTTTCATACATTCGTAATATTACAAATATATTCGCCCGAATTTGTTTTTTTATTAAAGGCGTCTTCTGCGGTTAAGCTTCTGTAAACATCTTGAAGATCCTTCAAGCAACTTTGCCACTAATCAAAATCTTTAAATCCCGTTTAAGCAATTTAATCTTTGTTGCAGAGGATTTATACCTATCTACTATATATATATATATATATATATATATATATAATATATATATATTATTATATATTATATATATATATATATACATATATAATATATATATATATAATATATATACTATATATATTATATATATATGTCACGTGTTGTAAACAAACATTAATACAATTATATTAATCTTATTAATTAATATATTTGTGCGCATATATATTACATTTTATTATATTTGCAGATTTTTATTGGTAATCTGTTACAATAAAACAATTTCTATTTAATTATTCGTATTTTGTAGGTTCCAATAATTTTAAAAAAGTCATTTAAATATATCTTGCTTGTCGTATGCCTTTTATGGTCCTATTCTGTTTTACGACTCCGTCCATTTTTTTTTTTTTTTTTTTTTTTTTTTTTTTATTTTTTTTTTTTTTGTTTCTTTAAATATGCTACTATATGATCATATAAGGAATTTCATGGAAACGATCATGATCAAAAGTTCAAAATATTTAAATAATTTTTTTAAAATTCACCATTTATGTTAAATATTTTTTCAAAAATGAAATTCTCCAGAAAGACGTGACAGCTTACAGAGAAAAGACCAATACATATTGAATCAGACGATATAAAGCTTAATACAAAATGTAAAAAAAAAAAAAAAAAAAATATATAGTATTAGGGGGCTCGAGCCGACGGCGGACAGAGGCGGGGAGTTCTTACGCATCCCCGTAGGGAGGGTGGGAGGAACCCCCCACACCCAAATACCAAGAGCGGGGTTCGGAGACCCTCCGGAAGGAAATATCCACCCTGTCGTCCCCGAAGGCGAGAGACCCCGATCCTGCCATCTGTGGGTTTACCTTTGGGTATTCCTTTAGTTTGAAAAACACCCAAAAAAAATAAAAACAAAATATTACTAAAAAATTAATTTTTAAAAAAATTATTTAAAATATTTTGAACTTTTTGAAGACATGTCCTTACCACTTAAATTCAGTTGTAGGATCATACTAGCAATTATAGTTAAAAAAAAAAAAAAAAAAAAAAAAAAAAAAATTAAAAACTGAAACGGAGCGTCAAAACTGAAAAGGTCCTATATATTTTTGAATCATGTCCGTTACCACTGAAATTGATTGTTAGGATCATATACTAGAAATATATTAAAAAAAAAAAAAAAAATATCAAAACTGACGGAGTCGTAAAACAGATAAGGTCCCATTTTATCTTATTTTTCCTTATATGGTTTTCTGAAATGGATTAAATTATTTGATTGATTAAATTAAATTAATTGATTTTATTAAATTATATAATAACTTATTAGCATTTGTTCATAAATGACAGCTGATATTTGTTTGCATTTAATCTCTTTACGAACATGAAAAAACTAAAGGAATTCCCTAAATTTTCTGAGAATCTCGCTGCAGCTAGATGTAAATCCTGATTTTCATGGAACGCATCTTTAAGAACTATGAATTTCTTTCATAATGACGTCACACAATTCTGTAGAGAAATTAGGATATTAAAAAATCCCAAAGGTAAAGTCATTGTAAAATAATAATTTACAAACAAGAATTGCATTTCAGTCAGTTGCTCAATGATTTATTGAAGTTTGAATTGATTTTGTTAGCGAAAATGCGATTACAATATGCTTGGGAAAAAAAATTGGAAACGTTTGTCTGTCTCACAGATATACGTAAAAACAAACTTACAGACAAACAGATAAACAGACTTGCCACTGAATACAGAAATTTTATAAACCACATAGCATTTTAAACTATATTCTCTTTTTCTTTTCCTTCTTTCATTTTGATCGTTGAAAGCAGATCTTTTTTTGCTTGTTTGTGAAGCGCAAAAAATGAAAGTGGAGATAAAGATTCTTCTTCCGTGACTCCCTTTCCATTTCTAGCTTTTTCCACCTTTAAATCGATATACTTCCATCCACAGCGCTTTTCTGTTCCTTTATCGAGCTTTTTATTCTCTCTTGTCATTATCGTGGTGGTTCCTTCTCCTTTTTTACTCAGCAGTTTTCTTCGCAATTTTTAAAGGAAATAAATTTTTTCCGAAAGAAATATAATTACAATTCCTGATGAAATGAGATTTTTAACCCAAGTATTTTAATGACATTTGCGTCTTATGATACTGGTAGAAGCACTTGCATATTTCAAAACAGATTACAAGCTAGAAGCATATCTCTCTCTCTCTCTCTCTCTCTCTCTCTCTTCTCTCTCTCTCTCTCTCTCTCTCTCTCTCTCTCTCTCTCTCTACTCTCTCTCTCTCTCTCTATCTCTCCTTCTCTCTCTCTCTCTCTCTCTCTCTCTCTCTCTCTCTCTCTCTCTCTCTCGTTTAAATTGATTTTCTTAGTTTAAAGCTCGGTTTTAATTATATTACAATATTAAAAACTAATTTTAAATTTTAATTTCTAAAAATTTTTTTATAAAATTAATAAAAGAATAAGGAAAGCAAATGAGAATTCTTCTTCATTTCATTCAGATTTGTATTTCACTTTTATAGTGAGAAAGATGTTAACCGAAAAGACACATTGGATAAATATGTGAAGCAAATAAAATAAAAATATAAAATCTAGTTTTAAAGAAACTATTAATTTTAATCTCAAAATATATATATTACATCTTTTTTTTTAATAAAAAATAAATAAATTAACTATATATAAGAAAATTTTAGACTTTGAGGCACATAATTGAAATTGGTTATTTACTTAAAATTAGCTTAGACTTTAGGTTTGGTTCGTTTATTGGTGTTTTGCTTCAATTTTTTTTCTTTTTTTGTTTAAAGAAGACAAAAGAAAACTGCTTAATAGTTTAAATTTTTTTTAAAAATTAATCAGCAATATCTTAAGATTTAAAGAGTATTAATCCCGTGAAAGTAGTACAGCAGATATGGCCAAACTAAAGAAGTTACCCGCATCATATCTCGAAAACTAAGATAGGTACAAGAAAACTGATAACATATATGGAATCAGCATATGAAATTTGTATGGAAAATGAAAAAAAAAATTTTTAATTTTTTTTTTATATCTCCAAAACTACGATAGGTGCAAGAAAACTAATAACATATATGGAATCAGCGTGTGAAATTTGTATGATAAAAATGGAAAAAAAATTTTTATGATAATAACATATTTGAAATCAGCGTATGAATTTTTTTTAGGGGGCTCGAGCCGACGGTGGGACAGAGGGGGGGACGAAGTCCACCCCGTCGTCCCCCAGGAGGCCGAGAGACCCCGACTCTTTGCATCTTTGCTGTTTACCCTGGGGTATTCTTTTAGTTAAAAAAAAAGAAAAAAATTTTCCCTTTTTTTCATACAAATTTCATACGCTGATTCTAAATATGTATTAATTTTTTTTCTGTGACTATCGATAGGTTTTGGAGATATAAAAAAAATAAAAAAAATTAAATTTTTTTTTCATTTTCCATACAAATTTCATACGCTGATTCCATATATGTTATCAGTTTTCTTGTACCTATCTTAGTTTTCGAGATATGATGCGGGTAACTTCTTTAGTTTCACCGCAGATATTTAAATAAATATTTAAATGCTTAAAATAAAATTTCTAGTAACTTATAATCATATTTTAAATGTTGAATTGAATAATAACGAGACACATTGAACTACAAGTCGTAAAAATTTTTGATATTCTTTAGACTGGGCTTCAAGATATTGGTAAAAATCTGAATCTAAGAAAAGTAATTCATTCAATTTATTTATTTATTTATTTTTATTTATTTATTTAGTTTTTATTTATTTTTTTTTTTTTGATAATTTTTTGTTTTTGTTTTTCCTTCTTTTACATTATAAAATGAGAATATCAAGTTCCTTCCCGGCACAATTTCTTTTCATTGTAATTTAAATGAGAATCTCAACAGCATAGTTCACTCACTCACAACCATAACCTTATATACTCTTATCTACGTTTACTTTCAACCCCCTTTTACACACCCTGCCAAATCCCTCTACAATCCATCTCAAATTTCTCTTAAGATCGCCACACCAAAACCAAATCATCAGCATATAATAGGTAGGGCACCCTCCACTCTCTTCCATTCTTCATCATTCTAACACCTTCCCCTGTCACCTCCAATTCTTTCATAACCCCATCCACATACAAATTAAATAACTAAGGAGACATAACACATCCCTGCCTTACTCCGCTATTAATATTAAACCAATCACATTCAACTCCATATATTCTTACACACGGTTCACTATCGTCATACATACCTTTGATCCCATTCAGAAGCCTTCCACCAACAAACATATAGTTACACTAACATCTGCCATAGAGCTTCCCTATTAATCCTGTCATACGCTGTGGCAATCAAAAACCTAGAATTGCACACTTCTTCTTTGTCTCTCATTTTTTCTCAATCATTTGTTTTCAATGTAAAGATTTTATCCACACATCCTCTACAACTTCTAAAGGCACCTTGTTCTTCACCATCAGTCCCTCAGTCACTCGACGCACTCTTTCACCCAAATTACTAGCATATATCTTCCCTAAAACACTCAATAAACTAATTTCCCTGTACGTCTTATCCTTATATAAGGGTACTATTACTGCTCTCCTCAATCTCTCGGAACTATACCCTCCATAAACGATTTGTTACACAACATCCAAATCCACTGTATTACCATTTCCCCTCCGTTTTTGATCATTTCACCAGTAATTTCATCTATACCTGCAGATTTACCATTCAACTTTCTCACTCTACCCATTACCTCCTCGTTACTAATGATTTCATCCCCAAAATACCTATTCCTTCTTGCACCATCAAACCCACACACAGTCACTATCACCACCTCTTCATTACTGCCAATGTTATGCAGATTTTCGAAGTGTTCCCTCTACACTCTCCTCACATCCATCTCATCAGTTACGAAAGCATGGTCCCTATTCATTATTCTAAGCAGATTCCCCTTATTCTCATTCTTAACCTTTCGCGATTCCTTCCAGTAAGTCCTTGAAGTCCCCATTCATCATCCTTCCAAACTGTTCATTTACCTCTTTTTTTCCTCCCACGTATGCATCTTTTAGTATTTCTTTTTTCCTTCTTATATAATTCCAAACATCTTTCTTTTGCAGTCTCATCATGGCTTTTAGTACATTCCAAACCACCTTCTTACTTAGCTTTTTAACGGCTTTGAATCACCTCTTCATTCCACCATCACTGTTAAACATTCTTACTTCCAACTTTAGCAACATCAACATACTTCTTTTGCACTACTAACAACCGCTTTCTTCACTTGCTTCCAGTTTTGTTGTTTCAACTTATTCACATTCAACTGACTTATTTGCAAGGGCTCTTAAATACTTATCCTTATTACCTTGTTCACTTAACTTCTCACTCTTAATTTCTCCCATTTCTACCTTATTCACCTTCCTCTCATCAAGCATAAAAACAACATAATGATCCGATAATTCCATTCCTAATCCCTCACTGATTTAACATCCAGCCACATACTTCACATCTTCTTCACCAACACAAAATCAATCATACTTTTCACTTCGATACCATCTCTACTTACACAAACTCTAGCATACTTATAAATACTCTTGTGTTTAAAGAAAGTATTACACACATATCTCTTCCTCACAGAAATCAATCACTTCCTACCATTTCTCATTTTTCTCCCAACACCCGAAAGCCACCTTTTATACCATCCCTTTGTTTGATCACCTATCCAAACCATTTAGGTCACCCCAATACAAATTCATCTGAGGAACTCGCTCTCATTCCATCCAAAAACATCATTCGATTAATCGACGAAAATAACACTCTTCAACATTTACCCTCCAGCGGACCAATTATGTCACAACCACGCATGCGCTTGACCTTTCCAAACTTAAATTAAACCATTAGAATCTAGTACTCACACAAACTCTTACCATAGTCCTGTACCACAGGTTCACTCATCAATAATTGCAATCCCCCTCTCATCTCCTTTTCACACCAGCACATAACACATTCACACCACACCACTCATTTTCATGGTTTCCTTTCATCTTTGTTTCAGTCCACTTGCCGGGAAACATCAAATTTACCCTTCTCTAAATACATCCATCCCCTCTCTCCTGGCTTCTCAAAATTTATTAATCCTAATGACATTCGAATATATTAATAAATAATTATTTAAGAAATGAAATTATTAACATTGATTTACATTCAATATATAGTTTATATTTCATATATAATATATATACTTATATATTATATATAACATATATTATCATATGGCTTAATCAATTTTTCGTCTGAGTGGAAAAAATTATTCTTATCCAGTGCGCGGTATTTGAAGGTATTTTTGTTTGGGTATTTGGAGGTAAAAACAATTATAGGAAAAAAGAATAAACTTTAGTAAGTTCCATAATATATATATATATATATATAATATATATATATATATATATAATATAATATATATATACTATATTATTAGAGTATAGGTGTCTATGCATCACTGAATATGGATATGGGAGAAGGAAAGACTGGTTAAGGGGTATTTTTCCTTTTAAGAAGAATATTTTCGGTCACAAGAGTGGGTAATTTCTCAAAGCCTGCCTGGCAACACTAGTTTTATAGCAGAAATCTTAGTTTGAAATTTTACGCCATAGAGCAGCATTGATTTATTTGTTAATATAATGTAAGAACACAACTTTGAAGATGAATTTGTATAAATTATTGACATCCGTAATTGATATTAGCAGTTTTCTGCAATTATGGCTATTGTAAATATTATTTTAGAAGCATTTGAAACGTTTGCAAATGTAATTACGAGTTATCGCATAAGCCAAAAATAGTATTATTTATTTTATGTTAAAAATTAGAGATACGACGTTGCCGAGAAAGGGAATATCTTTTAGGTTATTTACCTAGTTATGTGTCGGTAACAAAGTTCGAACCAAAAGATGGTTTTTTTTTGTTTTTTTTGCACGCTGTTGCGAGAAATTACATTAAACCGCGTGTATGTACTCTCTCTCTCTCTCTCTCTCTCTCTCTCTCTCATCTCTCTCTTCTCCTCTCTCTCTCTCTCTCATCTTCTCTCTCTCTCTCTCTCTCTCTCTCTCTCTCTCTCTTCGCTCTCTCTCTCTCTCTCTCCCTCTTTATATATGCTATATATATATATATATATATATATATATATATATAATATATATATATATATATATATATATATATACTATATATATTATATATATATATATAATAGGATAGATAGATAGATAGATAGTAAATCTGTGTCTACCCTAGTTCGGCCTTTCATAATACATTTAGGTTAGGCAAAATGTTGCGCATACGGATTTTATAATCTATATATCAGGGCGAACTTGGGCAGGTTCCATAAGCCATTAGGTTAGGTTAGTCTTTGGGCTTCCATGATTCCATTAGGTTAGCGCGATACTTGTGGGCCTTACATAATCATTAGGTTAGGGCTATTGGGGCTTTAACATAATCCACTTAGGTTTAGGGCTACTTGGGGCTCATTAAGTATAGTTAGGATTAAAGTTTTGTTAGGTAGACACAGATTTTAATATATATATATATATATTATATATATATATATATAATATATATATATAATATATTATTATATATATATATATATATATTATATAATATATATTATCGAATTAATATCTGATATTATCCAATACTCGATATTATCGATATAGATTCGATATACGAATAGCGAACGCTCAGACGAAAGATTTGAATTTTACTAATATATATTATAATATATATATATATATATATATATATATTAATATATATATGATATATATATATATATTATATATATATATATATAAATATACCTATACTACTAACTAAATATAATATATAGTACTCATGTGTGTTTAAAAACCCTAAATGTTTGAAGAAGTGTCCATACAAAATACTTTTAAATTTCTCTCTAAAATAAAAATTTAAAACAAACAAATAACTTTTTCCATGCTTAAATTATAAATTATAACAACAAAACAAAAACAATGAAAATTTTTTTTTTTTTTTTTTTGCTGGCACAAGGGGGATTATTTTATTCGCGGCCAGCCAAAATTTATTATTAAATACATTAATACAAGCATAATAAATCCCCCGAGGGGCATTGTGCTGATTTCAAAATGACATTAGTTTTTTCCACAGATTGGCTCTAGTTCTGCCAGCACCTACGGGGTAGTTCAGATATCATACTAACTTACCTCACACAATCATCTTTTTTAAGCCCATACTTTCTTACCCAGTTAATATCCGTTTCTTAATTTCTTTTTAAGGGGCTTACCTTCTACCTTAATAACATTTATTTTTTTCTATATTCCTCAAGAAAAACAACCCAACGACACTAATGAGCTTACTTCCACGCACAGAGGCCTGTCTTGAACTAAACCCCAATGTCATTCTGCACTACAAGTCGCGGGAATATTGCCAGGAAGAAAACACCACCAAAGAAAGAAATATTACTAACTTTTGTGAAAGCACAGCATATCTGGTTACTTGGAATGAAACTCCGAGACACACAGATAGTCTGGCGCTCCACCATCAAACTCAGGCGGTCTGTAAAACGAAACATGCTGTCGATAATTACGTCAGTGGAAAATATGGACGAATGAAAAAAGTTTTAAAATTTGGGTGCCTATGTCATGGCAGAAGCCAAATTTAGAATCACCACTAGGACTGTTATCTTTTGTTTGGTTAATGTGAAAGGTTTTATCAATCATTACAAGAAACGTAAATTTGAGTATCCGAGATTTGGAATCAGCTCAATGCAGCTGCACCTGCTTGTACCCACACTCTCGACGAAGTGATCTGGACCCTACCAATCCCAGATAGTGTGTGACACTGACACTCCCAGAATCCTCTCAAGCATTGGTGTTCTATGAAGAAGATATCCAGCACTCTTTGGTAGTATTGTCGCACACAATGTTGACCATGATATATGTACGTGCATATGTAAAGCACAGAGTAACTCATCTATTCACCAAGCACAACAGTCTCCTCCCAAGAAGAGATCACATGATATTAGCTACCGAGAGTAAAGTCTTATCGCAAGCAAGATTCTGAGCTTTTAACCATCTAGACTAAGTGAAAGAACTGATTTCTCAAGGCCCCGAATGTAAAAGTATTTTTTTTCGGACAGAGAGGCTAGTACTTCATTCCATATTTCATTGAAAGAGAAGACATTGTATCTGTTAGATATGGATCCTGGATCTCCTTACTCAGAATGGTGAGTTACCTACATACGTACAGAAGATTGAGCGATTTGTCTTATGATTAGTTCACAACGAGAAGCTTGAAGTGTTTTTATTGATACAATAGGCAATTAGTTCTATCTGCATCGATTTCCAATACGGATCACTCAAACTCACAAATGATAAGAGGATAT
>JABUQX010061047.1:0-21902 GCA_015478945.1 Trachelipus rathkii | reverse complement strand
ACATCTATTCAAATCCATAGAAGGGTGGTTGGAACCCTGCTGGGGCTAAATGGCATTCTGCTAGTTTGCTCCCGTGTTACAGGAGCCACCATCCAAAGTCAGCCACGTCGATATGGGCACAACATGCTTGTTGCGTGACAAATTTGCATTAATAAGACGAAGAAAAATTCTACTCGCGCCAGGACTCGAACTATCAACACAGCGTCGTTGTTATAGACAATGTACAAGAGGTTAAACCACTTCTGAGATACAACGATCCGACACCCTAGAAAAAGGTATTTCGTTACAGCTTTTAAGTTCCTGTTTCGATTTCACTGCTTTGAAACTCAATACTTATTAAAATCCACAAAAGGATGGTTGGAACCCCTTCTGGGGCTACACAGCAATCTTCAGGGGTGCTTATGGGACAGGGACCAACCGACCAAGGTCACGGAACGCCGACAGGCGCAACATGTTTCTTACGACAAATTTGCAATAAGACGAAAAAAAAATTGCTTGCGCCAGGACTCGAACTATCGACAACAGCGTCGCCGTTAGACAATATACAGGAGGCTCTACCACTAGTCCGATCCACCTCCCTAGAAAAAGAACGCATCTCGGAAGTTTTCAAATCTCTTGCTTCAATATCACTGCTTTGAAACTCGACACTTACTTAAATTCACAAGGGTGATTGGAATCTCTGCTGGGGCTACACGACATTCTTTCTTGGGGTGCTCCTGGGTTACAGGAGCAAACCGACCAAAGTCAAGGAACGCCGACATGCGCACAAGATGCTTGTTGCGACAAATTTGCAATAATAAGACGAAAAAAATTTCACTCGTTACAGGACTCGAACCATCGACAAATGCGTTGCCGTTAGACAATGTAGATGTGGCTCTACTACTAGTTCGATCCACCTCCCCAGAAAAAGAAGACATCTCGAAAGTTTTCAAATCTGCTTCGATATCACTGCTTTGAAACTCAATACTTATTTAAATCCATAGAAGGATGGTTGGAACCCCTGCTGGGGCTACACGGCATTCTTCAGGGGTGTTTACGTGTTACAGGAGAAACCGACCAAAGTCAAGGAACGCCGACATGCTCACAATATGCTTGTTGCGACAAATTTGCAATAATAAGACGAAAAAAAATTCACTCGCGCCAGGATTCGAACCATCGACAACAGCGTCGCCGTTAGACAATGTACAGGAGGTTAAACCACTAGTCCGATCCGACACCCCCGAAAAAAAGGTATTTCGTTACAGTTTTTAAGTTTCCTGTTTCAATATCACTGCTTTGAAACTCGCTACATATTTAAATCCACAGAAGGGTGGTTGGAACCCCCTCTAGGGCTACACGGCATTTTTCAGGGGTGATCATGGGTTACAGAAGCAGCCGACCAAAGTCAAGGATGGCCGACATGCACACAACATGCTCGTTGCGAGAAATTTGCAATAATAAGACTTAAAAAATTTCACTCGCGCCAGGACACGAACCATCGACAAGAGCGTCGCCGTTAGACAATGTACAGGAGGCTTTACTACTAGTGCGATCCGCCTAAAAGAAGATATCTCGGAACAGTTTTCAAGTCACCTGCTTCGACATCACTGCTTTGAAACTGTACTTATTTAAATCAATAGAAGGTTGCTTGGAACCTATATATATATATATATATATATATATATATATATATATTATGTTATATATATATATATATATATATATTATATTCTACATATTTATATAAATATATATTTACTATATATCTATATATATATATATATATATATATATATATATATATATATAAAACAATATGTAGGTGGCTTATGGATATATATATATATATATATATATATATATATATATATATATATATATATATATATATATATATATATATATATATATATATAGCATATATTATATATATATATATATTATTATATTAATATTATATATATAAATATATATATATATATATATATATATATATATATATATATATATATATATATATATATATATATATATATATATATATATATATATATATATATATATATATATATATATATATATATATATATATATATATATATATATATATATATATATATATATATATATATAATAAAAGATTTTTTTTTTTATTATATATATATTTATATATATATATAGATAGTTGTTTATATATATATATATATATATATATATATATATATATATATATATATATATATATATATATATGAGAATAAAGTTTTTTTTGCCGTCTAAAAAATGAAAAATTCTTCCAAATGTTTATTTGTGTTTTTCAGCATTTCTTTTTCTTTACATGAGATATAAAAAAAATTCGTTAAAAAAAAACGAACAAATTTATTTTCTTCAAAATTGGTGCCAAGCTCACATATAAACGTGTAAACAAACTGACGTTTATATTAAATGTTTTGGTAGAACGTAAGGTGGTGTCAGCCACGGTAGACTATTCTCTGTTGAAAAATTTTAAAAGTACTTTTCAGAGATTGTAAAAAAATTTTTTTAAAAAACAAATTTTCAAATCAGGTGTCTAACTAAAATTTATTACGACCCTAAATTGGAGTATTTTAGTGCAAAAAAAATTTGAAATATCTTGAAAATTAAAGATTTTATGGCAGTTTTTGTGGAAATTCAAAAAAAAAAAAATCCTCTCTTCACCCTAAAACTGTTCAAAAACGAACAGTTTTTTGTTTGTTTTTTTCATAAAATTAAAGATATAATATTTGTTCATCAAAAAAACATTTACTTTTATCGATTTGGAATAGTTGAGATTTTGCTATGAAGTCTCCCCTTAATACTGAAATAAATTCCATTTGATTATTAGAAATTTAGTATAGAGGAGAAGAAGCTCTAGCATTTTATTTACATATAGTAGTAATGTTAAACTAGTGTTTGTAACACTTTTATTTTTAAAGATCAAAAATTGCACAACGTCACTTGATGAGAATTTATAGTCCACATCAGTATATTTGTTCATTTGTGCTTTGACATTTTTTACTTGTAAGTTATTGAATATTAATTTTTTTTTTTTTTTTTTTTACATGATACCACCACTCACGGGCAATGCCCTTTTCAAAAGGAGGGGGCAAAAAAAAATAAATAAATAAAAAAATAGATAAAAATTACATAAAGAAAAACATTAAAATAAATGGAGTAAACCCACCCTGTCCCTTGCCTAACGCAATTGCCTCAGGTGGGCGCAGACGCGGGATTTAAATAGAGGAAGATTGAATATAGCGGGGAAAATAAAAGAAGGCAAGGAGTTCCACAAAACAGATGTGGCTGGAAAGAAGGAGGGTACCACAACGAGTGATCCTTGAGTCTCCAATATTCACACAATATTCATGAGAGAACAAGGCACCTCTTGTATTACGAGGGCGACGCAGTGGTGGAGGAAGGTATATATCAATTCTCTGAGCACCTGCCGTTGTAATACCTATAGAAAAGAGATAGGGCACCGACGTCACGACGCAGAGAAAGAGGGTCAAGAGAGTCAGAAAGTATGGGACAGTTTATAAGCCTCTTAGCCTTAGCTTCAACTCCATCCAAAAGGAGGGTTGAACCGGAACCCCCAAATGTGGGAACAATATTCCATACAGGGACGAATAAGACCTTTATATAACTGGAGCATCTGAGCAGAAGAAAAATTCACGCAATCTGAACAGAATTCCCAGCTTTTTTGTAGGCCATTTTTAGCAACCGATGTGATGTGAGGTCTCCAAGACATTTCACTATTTATGTTTAGTCCTAGAATGTTTATGTTGTTTACGGGTAAGACATTGATGCTTTTGTAGTAAGTTTCTCGTCTATGACGAATCCCTCCTATTTTTGTAAAGAGAACAATTTTGAACCATTTCATCTGTTGAAAATAATAATGTAGATAAAACGAATGTTTCAGTTTTTTTCCATTTTTTTCTTATTTTTGAAAAGGCATTCCTAATTTTTGTACTTTAGGTAAATAGTGGGTAATCAGATCCCTTTGCACATATAGCATGAAAATGTTGCTCTGGTTCCAATGGAGAGGAAAAAAGCTACAGGTCATGCGACAAACCGTTAAAATTATTTTATTCGAAAAATGCAAACAGAAAAGAAGCTTTAATGTACCCTAAAATACCTTTTTTTCTATACTCAACCTCGTATGCTACAGATATACCAATTCTAAGAACTCATGAGTGTTTAAGTAAATATGTTGTGGACGAAAGTGAGAATCTACAACAAATGTGCACCCTCACAATCTTTCAAGATTCGAAATCTCTAACTGAATTCTGATACTAGTAAAATAACTCAGATCGTGCTGAACAACCACATCAGGAGTTAAATCTTCTAGAAAGCAAAGCATAATTGTTGGTTTTGAGGCTTCAAAAACTAAATCACACAAAACATATATTTTATTTTTTAGTTCAACATCCGACTGTGAATTATAAAGCTAAGGGTCGTTTTCCAGGAATTGTTTTATAAAATGATTCTAGATATGATTCTTTAATTGTTTTTTATAGAAATAAATGAATGCTAAAATAGAAACAATTATTGAGATAAGAACACAATTTTAATTCATCCAATTGTCAATAAGTTCTACTAACCTGACGGGGTTCATTTCTTAATTACTTTCAAAATAGGACCATAGGGCTTCACTACACTCAGTTCAAGGAGTTTATCGTTAATTGAATCATCTTCAAAACTCCTCTGTAGGAATTCTCCTCAACTCTGTTGTAGTGTTGGGTATAATGACTTTTCAGCTATTGAAGTGGATACCTTTAAATGAAAATTTGAGCTTCAGGAATAACCGGAGTTTTGTCCGAAGAGTATTGCGCCTAGAAAAAGTTTAAAATGCCTTTCATTGCAATGAAATCCTGAATTAGAAGCGACAAATAAGGTGGGGCGTTATCGAAATGCAAATTTCAGTTTAGTGATGACCACGGATTCCGTCAATTGCGTCGAACTGCATGACAGAGACGATGAAGATCTTTCAGATAGTACTCTTGTTTTTTCTTCAGGCGCGTTTTCATGGTTCACGATACCACGGGAATCGAAGAAAGAAATCAGCAATACCTTGATTTCGCTCCTTATCTGTTGTACTTTTTTTGAATCTTTGATGTTAAATCCTTTCACTGTGATGACTAAACATTTGCTTCTGGATCACACCCATACACCTTGGTTTCATCTACAGTTATCATGGTATTCAGAAACTGCATCCTTTTTGACTATTCCAGCATGTCTTGAGCAACGTCAAGTATGCCTTTCCTTTTTTCCTGCCAAATTAGTTATGACACAAATTTCGCTGCCACCTTCGGAATCCTTATTCTTCCAGTAAAATAACATAACCAGAATCATTGCTGATGTTGATGTCATCGGCAATTTCTCTCTTTGTCAAACGACGATCTTGCATTATTAAGGACCTCACTTTCTCAATGGTTTCTGCAGTCCTGCTTGTTGACTGCCTTCCTAAACGACGATCACTCTCGGATGACGTGCTGCCATTTTTAATTCGAATGCACCATTATTTTATTTAGGAAACCAATTTGCATCATTTCCAAAAGTTTATTAAGTCTTATGAATTGTTTTCCTTTGCGTGTCACTAAGCTGCCGGCAAAAAATTGATGCAGTATCTTTGATTAACATGGTCCTTTATGTCAATAAAAGTAAAACTCCGTCGTTCACACAAAATACTACCTAACTCTAATATGGCCTGTCTTAGACTGTCATGTGCAGTAAGCCTAAAAAAAACCTGGGAGCTCAAAAAATGTTTCCTGCTTCTTATATTTCAGTACTGCCAACCTCAAATAATTAATTTTCCTGGCAGGAAGTCATGTCGGATACTTTCATATATACCTCGCAGAGCTCTTCTCAAGCCCTGAAATATTCAATTCCGGGGGATTTCCGTGTATCTACTATTTGAAAAGCTATTGTCGCTAAAAAATTTAATTTTTAATTTTCTAGGTGAGCAGTGGAAAAAAGATACAATATACCAAAATATTTACTAAATTAGGAACTACTGAACTGAAGAACATAAACTAGCAAAGATTTTACAGTATACGAAAGGCTAGTTTGCTAATTTTTTGGGAATATGACTCTTTATTGCATTAAATATATCCACTCTCTAAGAGCATATCCGTGCGACGTTACTATATCTAGAACTAATCTGATTGACGTCACTCCATCTAGTTAGTATTTGTTTTTTTGGGATATATGATTTATTTATTATGTTGGGTGTGTTCACTGTCTTAAACCAGATTTGTTTGATTTTACGGTACTTAGAACAGATCTGTTTGATTTTACAATGTTTAGTTCACTACCTCTTGCGTTTTAATAAAGCAAAAGTTAGAGTTGAATTGCACTAGTTCTAGTTTTACACTTATTTTATAACTTTACACTTAGTTTAAACATTTACACACAGTTTATATTTATATACTTAGTTCTTTACCTAGTTCACTAATTCTAGTGTTTTTATAAAGGTAAAATCAAGTTCAATTTCATTATTTCTTTTCTTATTTTACTATATCTACTTGACTCTATCTAGTCTACTAATAGAATTAGCTGCAATCAATGTTTTAAAATTTATTTAGTATTTTGGAAACTTCTTTTAAATTCCTTCTCAATATTTTACGTAGTCGTTGCTCGTATGACTTACCTCTCAGTTCCAATATTAATTTGGATACATTTATTTGAATTCCTTCAATTTTTTAGTACCCTTTATGAGGTATCCTTGCCAAAACTGTACTGCGTATTACAGATGAGGTCTAACTAACTAACTAACTAACTAACTAACTAACTAACTAACTAACTAACTAACTAACTAACTAACTAACTAACTAACTAACTAACTAACTAACTAACTAACTAACTAACTAACTAACTAACTAACTAACTAACTAACTAACTAACTAACTAACTAACTAACTAACCTAACTAACCTAACTAACTAACACTCCCCTTATTGACTAACTGGACTGACTGACTGACTGACTGACTGGACTGACTGACTGACTGACTGACTGACTGGACTGACTGACTGACTCGACTGACTGACTGACTGACTGACTGACTGACTGACTGACTGACTGGACTGACTGGACTTGACTGACTGACTGACTGGACTGACTGACTGACTGACTGACTGACTGACTGACTGACTGACTGACTGACTGACTGACTGACTGACTGACTGACTGACTGACTGACTGACTGACTGACTGACTGACTGACTGACTAACTAACTAACTAACTAACTAACTAACTAACTAACTAACTAACCAACTAACTAACTAACCAACTAACTAACTAACTAACTAACTAACTAACTAATCAACTAACTAACTAACTAACTAACTAACTAACTAACTAACTAACTAACTAACTAACTAACTAACTAACTAACTAACTAACTAACTAACTAACTAACCAACTAACTAACTAACCAACCAACTAACTAACTACAACTAACCAACTAACCAACTAACTAACCAACTAACTAACTAACCAACAAACCAACTAACTAACCAACTAACTAACTAACTAATTAACTAACTAACTAACTAACTAACCAACTAACCAACTAACTAACTAACTAACTAACTAACTAACTAACTAACTAACCAACTAACTAACTAACTAACTAACTAACTAACTAACTAACTAACTAACTAACTAACTAACTAACTAACTAACTAACTAACTAACTAACTAACTAACTAACTAACTAACTAACTAACTAACTAACTAACTAACTAACTAACTAACTAACTAACTAACTAACTAACTAACTAACTAACTAACTAACTAACTAACTAACTAACAAACTAACTAACAAACTAACTAATTAGTTAATTAGTTAATTAGTTAATTAGTTAATTAGTTAATTAGTTAATTAGTTAATTAGTTAATTAGTTAATTAAATAATTAATTAAATAATTAATTAATTAATTAATTAATTAATTAATTAATTAATTAATTAATTAATTAATTAATTACTAAATAAATAAATAATAAATAAATAAATTAATTAATTAATTAATTATTACTAATTAATTAATTAATTAATTAATTAATTAATTAATTAATTAATTAATTAATTAATTAATTAATTAATTAATTAATTAATTAATTAATTAATTAATTAATTAATTAATTAATTAATTAATTAATTAATTAATTTAAATATTCCATGTTGATTAGATGATTGGAAACAAAATTATCGGCAAAAACAATTTTTAGTATTATTATTTTTAGTTAGAAAAGACTTCTGTGTAAACTCTTTATTTATTCAATCGATATATGTAAAAAATTTGAGCTTTTATAATTTGAGGAGACACGCCTTTTTTTAAACCTGATCATTTGTGGTTGTTTACGGAAAAATTCCTTCAATTTCAAAAATTGCCCATGAATGGTTCGACACAGGGCACATATATATTATGAATACCTATGAAATCTTATAAAATGAATGAATATTAAAAGAGATAATTATTCCTGAAAAAAAATCACATTTTCGCACTTTCATTAATTTGTAGCTTCAATTTTGAAAATTTCTAAAAAAAACTAGAAGTTAAAGAAAATTGGAAAGTAGATTATGTTTAAGAAGTTCTGTTCAAATTGATATATTCTGAACTTTGAAAGTTTCACTTTTTTTCAGAGTTCAACCTTTAAGAAATATTTCAACCAAATATTTTCTGCCACACCCGAATATTTTATATTTACACAAATTTTCAAAAAGATTTTACTGAAAAATATAAAATAATATCTTAGATATTAATAATTTATGGTTTAAGGGAAATCAATCATCACTGAAACCTCTTTTTGACCCTTTCACCGCCAATAGCAACAAAACCAAGGGAACGATTTTAAATGTGGCTTGAGAAATGATGTAAAAGTAATTTATATTTAATTCAAAATTTAATTTTTTTATTATTGGAAGGAGTTAAATTACAATTTAATCATTTAAAAACAGATAAACATACAGTTTTGTATTATATTGTAAAATATTGATGCATTTCCAATATAATACAAAACTATATAAATCGGCATGTAATTTTAATGCTATCTGAAATTGGGCAAATGTTTTCAACAGAAATGATAATAAGCCCTGAATTTAATACAAGATATTCTTACATATCATAGGTGTTAATAACTAAAATATATTTTAAATAACAGCAATAGTGATGCCTCTTCCTTTCAAATAGTAATATTAATTGTATTAAACGCACAATACCCCATAATAATAAGAATAAAAAAAAATAAGAATAATAAGAATGATAAGAATAATAGTAAGAATAATAATTGGAATAAAATAATAATAATAATAATAATAATAATAATAATAATAATAATAATAATAATAATAATAAAATAATAATAATAATAATAATAATAATAATAATAATAATAATAATAATAATAATAATAAAAATAAAGCACACACACACACACACACACATACACACACACACACACACACACACACACACACACACACACAATAATAATAAAATAATAATAATAAATAATAATAATAACAATAATAATTTTAATTTTAATTTTAATTTTAATTTTAATTTTAGTTTTAATTTTAATTTTAATTTTAATTTTAATTTTAATTTTAATTTTAATTTTAATTTTAATTTTAATTTTAATTTTAATTTTAATAATAATAATAGATAATGATAATGATAATAATAATAATAATAATAATAATAATAATAATAATAATAATAATAATAATAATAATAATAATAATAATAATAATAATAATAATAATAATAATAATAATAATAATAATAATAATAATAATAATAATAATAATAATAATAATAATAATAATAATAATAATAATAATAATAATAATAATAATAATAATAATAATAATAATAATAATAATATTTTTTGAGTTCATATACAGACCTCCACATCACACAAAATTGTGGCATTACAGTATCAGTATAATAAATAAAAGGGAAATCCCTAACGAAACGAAATATGAACATAGCCGAGATTGTTATATTATATCAAAGATATTCAGTTCCACCAGGAAAGCAAAAACTTGGTCACTACGAAAGTGAGAATATTCGGATAAAATGTGCAAAATCGATGCTGGATAGGTATAATGAGCACATCAGGGAAAACTATACCTGCAAGGGGTGAGATGGCCTCGCAACCCTAAATGGTATGAACGACTGTAAGAGGACAAATAGAGGAGCAAAATATGCTGGTTGGGGTATTCCAACGTGCCATAAGAAATCTATGGGTGAGGTTGGTATTACCCAGACGCAATCTAGCCAGGACAACCTCCAGGAGGCGATTCTTTCTACAAGATGGCGACCATTGTAAAATGACGGGTTTGACGTTTCGTAGTTTGGCGTCACGACCATTCTCTGCAGATGTTTGCCGGCTAGAGAGAAAACCCCGGTGCATAATGATGTAGAAATCTGTAGCAGGGAAATGGTCCATGTGTACTGCAGGAGGAAGATATTGGGCACTCGGCACCCTGTGAGTGCCATTTGTTTGGCCTCTCGGTCAGTTTGATCATTTCAAGGAACACTTACATGAAGGGAACTAAACATAACTCATTTCTGTGCTTTGTCGCAGGAAACAGAGGAACTTTTAAATAGCAGAGACCAAATGGTTTTGGGTTGATCGGTCAAGAAACGCCTGGAGGTTGCTTCTGAAATCAGAAATGATGGTAAAGTTACCCTCAGGGGGATGGTACTGATTCTTCTCACTACCATGAACACTGCTGTCAGTTCAGCTGTAAAAACAAACGGATACGGTGGAAGGGTGTGAAATACAGTGATGCTCGGAAACATATCCGAAGCCCCCTCTCCTCCTCCTTTTTAAATCATCGGTATAAACTACTATAGAGTCACTATGGAACTCCATATGGCACAGAAACAAATCCCTCAAATGTATAGGGTGTGCCTCTGTCTTTGGTAAAGAGGCGGATAAATTCAGTTTGAATAGATAGAGTGGAAATCAAAGTACATGACCGCTCACTGAGGAAGGTCTTGGGAAAAGAAGATGGAAGTAACAACCCCAGCAAATGGCAGATAAGGAAAATTGTAATCGAAGCGCTCTATTATGTGTGTCAAGGCCTATGCGGTAGGAACCTGAATTTGAAAAAATAATGAGCACATGAGCTTCTCCCTCCGCAGGTACAGTAGCATCACTCCTGCTTCCTCCAGGTTTTCCCTCGGAAAAGAACGAAATGCTCCCGTGGCTATTCTCAGACCTTCGGTCTGAATGGTGTCAAGAAGACGGAGGTAAGACCGGAACGTCTGTCCATATATAGCAAAACCAAAGTCTAGGTTAGCCGGCATCAGAATGATGTAAAGTTGGAGCATGTCCAAGTCTTAGAGGTGAGGTGGGGTAGGAGATACAAGGAATGGTGGCAAGTAGGTTTGAAGTGAGTAATGTGAGAGAGATACGTGAGACGTTCATCGAGCAGCAAACTCCAGAACCTCACCGTGGGTTCCACACGGATGGGAGAGCCATAGAGGCATAATATAAGAAGCGATTGTATTCAACCCCTACGGCTGGGATTTCACCTCAAAAATTTTTTTTTAGTTTTCAGTATGAAAAATGTAAAACCAAATGCAGAATACCAAAGGGAAATCCTTTCTGTGGTGAGCTAAAATTGACTCACCATACAATTAAGTTTTGCTCAAGTGATGTACAGGGCAAGATCGTCAACATAGATTGACCAGAGCAACGAGGTTAGAATGAAATCGACTACTCCATTAACCTATTACGAAAAGCAACACACTCAGTACACAGCCTGTGGCACCCCCTCGTCCATGATAAAACTTCTCGACAGTGTGGTACCACAGCAGACTTTAAACGAACGATCCAACATTATAACTGAAGAAAGATTGGAAGTTGCCCCCTGAGGCTCAAGAATGGCCTTGCAAAACCTCTATCATCCAAGTGGTATCATACGCTTTTTCGAGGTAAAAAAAAACAGCCAAGGTCATTTTGTTGGAAGCAAATGGCCCGCGAACGTCTCGATCAAACAGAAGGAGAGGATCCTGAGTAGAGCAATAATTGCAAAAACCAAACTGATATACTGAAAATGCACGGAGTTGCTCCAACGTGGGAACAAGATGAGAAGCCACCAATCTCTCTATAAGCTTGCAAGTGTTGTAGGTCAATAAATTAGGATGATGGATATAGGAAAAAGTTGAATCCTTCTCAGGTTTGGGAATTAGGACAATAAATGCATTAAACCAGAGATTAGAGAAGACCCCCTCCACTCATATTTTATTATATAAATTGAGAAGGAATGCAGTGGTGAAAGGTTGGACATGCCCTAGAATCTTAAAGCAAATGCCGTCAGAACCAGGCGCTCAATCCTTGTATAGTTTTAGGGCATCTTGGAACTCTTCCCTAGTAAATTCTCTTTTGTATGAAAGCTTACCCACGGGAACTGGAAAGTCTGGGGTCTTCACCCACTGGCTGGCAGAACAAAGAGGTTCTTGATACCGGAAGCCGCTTGAGCAGGAGGCGAAGTGATAACAAAACGAGTTCGATACGACATATGACAACAGAAGTATGAGGACTATAAGCAAGGAGAATTTGTTTATCTGTATGGTAATCTCTTGAAAACTTTTGCACAACCTTATGGACCGATGATACAGGCGTACAAGAAATAACGATGGAAACCTGCTGAGAAAATATTACTACCTCGTTTCTCTATTACTACACAGGGAGCTGGCTGGTGAAGCTTTAATTAAAAAGAAAAAGTTGGAAGGTGTTGGAGTTTACTTATGAAGCCTATATAATTTACGCTTTTTACGATTGCTCGAGCACATTCCTGGTTCTAGAAGGGAGCTATCGATTTTCAAGTCCCAGATGAGCCGGGTATGTGGTCCTTAGTATCTTGACGATTGCTCCTGAAAGTAGGTGAAGGAATTCGCCTGCAACGGGAACATGATAATTGCAGGAAAGATGGAAAGTAAGTGACCTGATGAAAGGAAGACCAGTCCGCTCTGTCGTAGCGCCAGTCAGAATAAGACTGTTTCTGCGGCCTGGGGTTGAAGGATGGTATCAAGATTGGGTAGTGGTTACTTACACAGAGGAAAGCCGACATTTCCGTTTCAAAATGATCTGAAGCCGAGATTGAACACAGCGAGACGTCAACACATGAAGAACTGCTTGTATCATAACGTTCAAAGGTTGGAAGACCTATGTTGAGACATCAAAGCGGGAAATCCTGAAAAATATCCAATATTCAATCGGCATTGGCAGACGTAACAAAGTCTCTCTGCAAAAGGTGGCGGAGGTAAAAGTCACCGAGAACTAACACGGATGGTGGTAGAATTTTGAAAAGATAGAAAAGGTCCACATTGGTATATCTGAAGCTGAGCGGTAGGCACTTTGAGCCCAGTGTAAGTGGTGTTTCAAGATGGATACGAGTCGCTACGGCATATAAGGGAGTGGAGAGGGAAATTTGAGTGAATGGGACAGATTCGAGAAGCAGGATTGCTGCTCCCCCTCTTTCGTTGGCTCCACGTTTCAGGGTAAAAAGGGTTCTCGGTACCTATAAGATTGTAAAAGATCTTGGTCGTGAAGTTGACGTCCTGTAAACAAACCGCTAAACGCTGATGAGCTACAGGTAACCTCTCTAGCTTTTCGTAATTTTCAAAATATCTTCGACAGTTCCATTGAAGAAAACGTAATTTAAATGGTAATATATTCAATGTACAAAAGTTACTATATTTTGGGATTTGGCTATTTTCTCAGAGGATAAAGTCTAATAGTTCTGTGAGCCGCTGGACGACAGACTGACCTGAATGTCAAACCACGAGGTAAGAGGAAGATCATGCATCAAGGATATGTGATGACTACCCTGTTTACGAGAGGGGTTCCTGGTCACAACATGAGAGGGCTCAACGAAGAAACGCACAAGTCACAATCCCCATTTCGAACATTTTTCCCAACTTGCGCATCTCTGCCAGACTCCTTAGCATCTAGAAAGGAGTCTGTGTCTCTTCAACAGGTGCTTCATGAAAGACTGTTTAAAAGGAAAAAGAGGTACAAGTAGGAATGGTGTCATCGGGTGTGATAAGAGACTCATTAGAAGACAAATTTTGGTATGTTAGAGTTATTGTATCGCTTCGAAATATGGTATAGTATTAGATGATGTCCTTATCTGGTTAAAAACGAGTTTTCTTGTCCGATGGACCACCTCTTAAGTGGGTGTTGCCTCATAGAGCCAAGGTCAAACTCGTGCCGTGAGACCTGTCAAGCATTGGAAAGACTCAGGTTAGGTTTATCGTGAAAGTATATTTGACCCAGAACGATCTTACGTATTATTATTATTATTATTATTATTATTATTTATTATTATTATTATTATTATTATTATTATTATTATTATTATTATTATTATTATTATTATTATTATTATTATTATTATTATTATTATTATTATTATTATTATTATTATATATTAATTCATTATGTTATATTATATTATTATTATATTATTATTATTATTATTATTATATATGATTATTATCTATTATATTTATATATATTATTATTAAATAATTATTATTATTATATTAATATTTCTATTATTTATTATTTATTATTATTATTATTACTATTATTATTCTTATTATTTTTTACTAATTTATTATGTTATTACTAGTTGATTAACTAAATTATTATTATTATCTATTATATATTATTATGTTTATTATTATTATTATTATTTCATGGATTCGCAATTTCTTTGTTTTGCGACTTTTGCGCCTTTTTCTTTTTTTGGCGACTTTTAAATCTCAATCATTTTGTTCCTCGATTCATTTATCTAATTTAAATTATCAATTCTCATGAAATTAATATTATAATGCATATTTAACAAATAGCGTTGTTGTAGCTCACAAGCCCTTCCGATCGATATATACTCGAACTCGTGATAATATATAATTATAATTATTATTATTATTAGTATATTATTATTATTATTATTATATTATTATTATTTGTATTATATTCATTTGATTAGCTTCTTTTAGTTATTTATGAATTGATGATAATATCATTAGTAGTATTAGTATTAGTACTATAGTACATTAGTATTAGTATTAGTATAGATTTATTATTAGTATTAGTACATTATCGATAATTATGCTTTATTATTATATACTATTAATATCGATGCTAATAATAATTATTAATATTAATATTCATACTTAATTATTAATATTAATATTAATATTAATTTAATATTAATATTATTATTGTTATTGCTTATTGTTATGTTAATCATTGCTCGTTTACTCTTAGGTCATACTTAGTGATATCTCATATATATATATTCATTATTATATTATTATATTACTTATTCTTATTATTATTATTATTATTTATTATTACTTATATTATTTTTATACCTATTTATTATTATAATCATTATTATTATTATTTGACCTTGAGCGCGAGTCAATCGAAATCGATTCCCGAAGAGAATCGATTTTTGAGTTGAAACATCTTGATCTCATACACCTCCGTGAACCAGGGAATTCTAATTTTATCCACCGCGAGCATACGATATACCACTGCGACATTTTACCGTACCCAGCTGATCGCACCCTCGAGGATGGCGTGCCCCCTCATAACAGCTATGAATGCTCGTAGAAGGCTGAAATTTGGAGATGGTATTTAGAGGAGAATTTGGAGTAATAGCGATACGGATCCGGATCGGAGCCGGAGCCGGCACCGGTGCTGGCTTGGGTGCGTAGCTAAGTTAGTAAATATTTGTATAATAATACAAGATTGTATCTATATATGTTATCGTAATACGAGGGTTATATGTTCGTAAAAGGTGTCAGGGGATCCCACAGAGGGGAGTGTCCCCAGAAGAAATCACAGTGTGAATGGTTTAGAAGAATAAGAAGAGGAAGAAGGAAGAAGAAGGAAGGAAGGAAGGAGGAAGGATAGAGAAAGGAGTTTGAGAAAGAAACAGAGTTGGTACCGACACCGGTGCTTGAGCCAATGCGGTGCTGAATCAGTAAATATTCGTCTAATACTTTATTTTATAAATTTCATTTTACATTTAATTCATGTTTTCAATTTAAGTTTAAATTTTTTGTAATTTCCTTTGAAACTTTTATTTTTTTATTTTTTAATTTATTTCTTGTTTAATTTGCTTTAAAACATTTTGTTCTTTTTTTTTCCAATTTTTATGCTTTTTCATGTTCATTATAACCGTAAAAATAATTTGGGTTACATATCCTAAAGCAGTAAATCAGTAACTCAAACCACCAAACCCTAACCTCCCCACCTCTCTGTGATTTTTTGATCTATTGATCTATTGATTATTGATCTATTGATCTATTGATCTTTTGATCGGATTGTATCAAATTATTTACTAAAATGTTTTTAAACGGGAAAACTTAATTCACATATGTATATTAGTAAATCAAACTACCCACCCTAACCTCCCCCACCCGCCGTGATCTATTGATGTATTGATCTATTAATCTATTGATTCAACTTATATTTTGTACATAATCAAATTTTCTTATTTTTTTTTATGTTCTATCATGTCAAAAAAAAATTGCTTTTTTACATACCCTTAAGCAGTAAATCAGTAAATCAGTAAATCAAACCAGCCACCCTGCCCCTTCTTACCCTATCCGTGATCTATTGATCTATTGATCTATTGATCTATTGATCTATTGATCTATTGATCTATTGATTCAAGTCAAATGTTTTACTAAAATTGTTATTTTACATACCCTAAAGCAGTAAACTAACAAACTCAGTAAATCAAACCACCCACCCTACCCTCCCATCCATGATCTATTGATCTATTTATCTATTAATCTAATGATCTATTGGTCTGTTGATCAAGTCCTATTTTTTACTAAAATTGTTCATATTTTGCATACCCTAAAGCAGTAAACCAGTAAAAATCAGTAAATCAACCCTCTTTCTCCGCACCCTCCTATCCATCCATGATCTATTGATCAACAAATCTATTGATTCAAGTCATATTTTTTATAAAATTGTTATGACTTTACTGACCCTAAAAGCAGTAAATCAGTAAATCAGCTAAACAAACTGTCAACCCAGTACACTCCCACCCATCCTATGATCTATTGATCTATTATTTCATGTCACATTTGGAGTATCACTTTGGATAAACATAACATAACGTCAAGCTTCTTTATCACACCTGACCCCAATGATATGACAGCTATAGTACTAAAGTTCCTTTGCATAATAAAAAAGAATCTATTAATAATGTACAATGACAAAACCAACACACCTTACGTACCGAATAAACTGTTACAATTAACAAAGCTTTCACACTTAACAACAGTAAAGTAGCTAAACTAACATAGCATAACAAAACACCGTAGCCTATTCCACAGCTTTGCAATCACACTCTCTAACATTATCAATGTTAGTTTTACATTAGCATGTATTAAATTAACAAAAATTTATCATAACCTGTCTAGTTATTATCATACTGATCAACGAATATATGCTAACGTAACAAAGTTTTCCATTAATAAAGCTTACATAGCATCATCTGAACTAAGAATATAATAAACAGAGGACAAACCTAACACACTTTAAGCATGAATAAACTGCTAACATTAATCAAAGTTTTTCATACTTAACAACAGTAAAGTAACTAACATAGCATACAAAAACGTAACTTATTCCCACTTTTTTCAAGCATTATCTCTAACATAAATGTATTGTGGTTTAAGTTACATTGTAACAAATTTAACAAACATTTACTTATTTGTCTAATTATCATACAGACAAACCAAATATATGCAGCGTACAACGTCCATTTAATTTACATTAACATAATATTTAGCAAAAATTTATCTAAACATTGTAAATATCATAATCCAACGAATAATTGCAAACAATAACAAAATTTTATCCAAACATCAGCATAAAAATAAGTTCTTTAAATAAAATATCATAGTAAAGTGTAATAATTTACCTGACTCCCTAAAAGCAGTAAATCAGCAAATGAAACCATCAGCCCCTCCACACCCCTCACTCCCACGCTTTAATGATCTATTGATCTAGTAATCTATTGATTCAGGTCACACTTTGAGTATCATTTCGGATAAACATAGCATAAAAAAATGTTCTTTTATTTACTAACTAACGAATATATTGACAAATACAACAATATTATTCACAATCACAATTACAACGCTAACCATTAGCATAACCTGAACTAAAATATAATATACAAACCGACCAAAGTTTTTTACATTAATATAGTAATATTTAACAAAAATTTCATCATAATCTTACCTAACTATTATAATACCCGACACGAATAATTGTAAACACATTACAAATTTTTCTCATACACGCAACTAACAGAAAATAACACGTTTTCTCATCTCTCACACCAATTATAATAACGCTCTTATAATATATTATCTATAGTAAAGTGAATAGGTTTACTACACTCTTAAACAGCTTAATCTAATCCACACATCCCTCTCAGCTTGCCCTCCCCCATCCCCACCTCCTATTTCTAAGTTCCTTAGGAACATTTAGCTGTGTTCCAAACTTCGTGTCTCTCCATGAATGAATGACAGCAGGCCTACCAGGCATCACTCTAAAACTTGCCGTCTAACGAGAAAAAGAGTCGGAATTCTTCTTACGCGTCGCCGATAAGAGTAAATCGCAGCTCCACTCAACCGGATGTCCGCCGCCATTTTTAATTCTATATGCCAATGTTTTTCCTAACCCTTGACAATGATAGAATCTGCGAACTAATCATGGAGTTCATGCTAATCCGTAATTCTACTGAGGTTCTGTTGACAATTCCATCAAATCAAGGTCTTCAAAGTCGGCCATTTTCTAGACGTAACTGTAAATCCTCGTTCGTTTGGAGGTTTCTGACGGGAGATTCACATTTTCAGCTGTTGCAGGGATAGAAAGTGTATTCGCTCGTAAGGAACAGGCCTTAATAGCCGAAAGTAGGTTGGATATTTAATTGCTCTTCTTTGATCTTGATTGCTTTATTCCAGCAATTTTTGCTAATGCAAAATCAACAGTCCATTGCCTGATCCTTTGGTTTCCCTCCATACCATTGCGAAATTGCAACAATTGCATATGTTCTGGACTGTTCCATTAAGCCAACCATATATAATGTTACACAAGACCGCACCGCAAATGTGATGCAGCATGCCCAGATTTATCTTGATCACCAAGATTAATTTCAGAATAAAGTTTATATGCTTTTGTTATTAAGGAGCTAATATTCCAATTTGGGACTTCAACGTTACCTAACCACAAATGTAACAGAATTTGTGTGGATCATTTTTATAATTTCGTGGCATTTTAATTAAGGTATCTGATATGTAAGGGAAATATAAACAATTTGAACATATATATATATATATATATATATATATATTATATATATATATATATATATATATATATATATATATATATATATATTATATATATACTATATATATATATTATAATATATAATAGGGGACACGGCGAACATTGAGAGGCTTTTTTGGTAAGCAAACATCCTATATAAGATGATGGTAATATAAAAATCCATATTTTGAATGAAGTATTTATTCAACATAGTAAAAAATGTAACATAAGTCCCTTCTGCTGACTGTTGAGATACTCTTTCTTCGTACGTGAATTAGTAGTCACGGAATTTCCAGCGCGTTGACCACCTTTGCCTGACTCTTCTTTTTTGCGAAAATTTGTGATCGAAAATCTGAGTCTCAGCCCTTCCTTGAAATTTACCTCTCTTGCCAAAAGCTGCGTTTTTAAGTTTGGTGGATTTCTAGAGAGAGTATCTTGAGTGAGATTTATTTATTACTTATATCTTCTTATGATAATTTTTAAACCTGACTGTTGATGAGTGATTCATCAACCCAGGACCGGTTAAATATTACTTTCATTCTCGACTTACTGCTAAAATTTTTGGCTCGCGAAAGTCTTAGCAATAAGTACGACATAAATTAAAATTTTAAAAAATTTATAATGGAGTGCTACATTACTTCCCGCGCTAAACACTGAGTAAAAAAAGTATGTTATAGTAATTATACAAAACATAAAAACTAACCTTCATTCAAATGTACAAATATTTGTACGCCATTTAACAATGCGCACAAACATATAAGACATATCAATGTGGTAAAAATAATAACTGAAATACATAAAGTTAAAGTACTTTCAAATGCAAGCATATCTAATCTATGTCCAAAGACATAAGTAAACATACAAACATTTTGAAGGCAAAAATAGGATACATGAAATGTAAAGAATATTCAAATAACAGAGATTTGGGTAACATGTAAGTTGTTAAACATTTATACAAATATTGAACTACATACAAAATACACATAATGTTAACTTACAGACGTAAACGAATCCAGCTGCATTTAAATATATGAAAACTACGATTATATCCGTCATGCATACTTACAAACGTACAAACGTTTAGATGCATGCAAACTAAAGAATTGCAGAATAATACAAAGTATTGATATGAAACAGATGACGATTCACAAGTATAAATAGGCCAATCGATCGAAACACCGTCTGAATCACAAGGAATGGTTCAATATAGGCGTTTCTAAATGTATCCATGATTTGATCAATGCCGAACGTTAGTTTTTTAAAGCTGTATTACGAGTGAACACATTGCTTTCGAACATATATAGAACGACAGTTGCCTTGAAATAGGGTCCTTATTTGAAAAAAAAAAATTTTCTTCATACATAAAGAGCGGTCACAGCCATCCATTTAGAATTCGAAAAGAATTAAAGTTTGTAGTGGAATCCAAAAATGAATTTCTGCCCATTATCTTAAATTAAATGATGAAAGAAATCCATACCGGAAAGGAAGTTTGCTTATGGTTCTGACGACTGAACTGTTATAGTTTTGAAAAGATGAAGACCATAATCCAAAAATTAATTAAAAAATGAAAATTGAAGTCCTTTTCATTCGCATACGATAGTCGTTTGCTTGATGTCATTTCTCGGCAGTGTGATTGAAATGTAGTAATAATTTAGTTTTTCTTTTCTTCATTTATTGTTGTTTAGAAGGGTGCTGATTTGAAGTTCTGTGTGTTTTCCTCCGGGTTCACCAATTATATAGGGTAGGGACTTGCTAGATTGGTGGCTTCTTTTGTGAGAAAGCACCCTATATAAGATGATGGTAATTCAAAAATCCATATTTTGAATGAGGTATTTATTCAACATAGTAAAAAATGTAACATAAGTCCCTTCTGTTGACTGTTGAAATACTCTTTCTGCGTAGACGAATTAGTAGTCACGGACTTTCCAGCGCGTTTCACCACCTTTTGCCTGACCCTTTCTTTTTTGTGCCGAAAATTCTCTCGATCGAAATTCTGGAGTATCATCCCTTCCTGAGAAATTTACCTCTCTTGCGAAAGCTGCGTTTTTTAAGTTTGGTGGATTTCCTAGACGAGAAGTATATTGAGTGAAATTTATTTCTTCTTATTCTTCCTTATTGTTAATTTTAATCTGACTGATGAGTATCTCAACAGGACGGGTTTAAATATTATTTAATTTGGACTTGTGATACAAATTTGTTTGCTCGCGGAAATCTTAGCATAAGAGTTCTGTCATAAATTAAAATTTTTAAAATTTTATGTTCAGTAGATTGAGAAAAATAAAATATTCACTCAATATACTCTCTCTAGAAATCACCAAAACTTAAAAACGCCAGCTTTCCGGGCAAGATAGGGGTAAATTCAACTAAGGGTCTTATACTCATAATTTCGATCACAAATTTCTCGCCGCTAAACGAAGAGTCAAATTTTTTAAAACTCTCTCTTAACATTCCTACTACTACATCGTCTACTTCATAAATAGTTATCTCAACACGTCAACAAAACT
>JABUQX010061046.1:12500-30369 GCA_015478945.1 Trachelipus rathkii | reverse complement strand
GATAAATGAATTACATTGACAATGATTGGTCATGTGAAAGGGATAGGATATAGTCCCGGTTGGTTACAGCGGATGTATGGTGGTGAGTGTGCTGCCGGAATCGACCGGCTGGGAGACAGAAGTAAAAAGTGGATTGAGCAGTAAAGGAATTCCTGGAGGAGAGAATGTGAGTTTGGAAGAGGCGAGAAGAAAGGTTCATAAAAGGAGTGAATGGCTGGGGTTTTGTGAAGGGGTAAAAATGTGGCCCCGCATAAGCCTGATAAGAAGTTATTGCATTGTGGTATAGGTGGAGTGTTACATGGTTGGATTAAAGAGTGGTTGTTGAATAGAAAACAGTGTGTACAACAAAATGGCAAAGTCATCCTGGGAAATAGTGAAGAGTGGGTTCCCATAGGGTTTCAGTGCTGGGGTAACTATTGTTCCTCATTTACCTATATAAATGATTTAGACCAAGGACTTAAATGTAAGATTTCTAAGTTGCAGATGATACCAAAGTGGCTACCTCAGTAGGGAATAGTGAAAGAATGTATAAATATTCAAAATGATCTTGATAAACTTTTGGGGGGCAGATAAGTGGCAAATGAATTAATAATTAAGTTTCTTCAAATACAAAGTTTTAACTACCGATGGTGAATGGAATTTGGCCTGAGTTCTGGGGACCAAGAAAAAGATTTAGGTGTGTTTATATAAGCAGTATTTGAAAGTAGCTAATCAGTTTTGGGAGCAAGAAATAAAGCTAATAAGATGCTGGGCATAATAAATCGTAATAATGTTTACAAGAGCAAGGAAGTTATAAGAAAAACTGATAATAGCTATGTTTAGGCCAGCTATTGGTATGTTGCACAAGTTTGGATCCTTTATTTAAAGACTTTAATATTTGCTAGAGAGAGCCACAATGTAGAGACACAAAAAGTGCATTTTCTGGGTTTTTTTGGAGGGGCGTAAAAATAGAAAATAAAGAAGAGCTATGAGGAGAGGCTGAAGGAGGTAGGATGTTTTCTGTAGAAGGCGATTTCTCAGAGGCGACATGATACAAGTCTACAAATATTTACATCTATTTATAATACAGAGGACAATTAAATTCTTCTTAGTAGAGCACGGACGGAGACCAGGGGCATAGTAAGAAAATTAAAGAAGAAAGCATGCCATCTGATGTAAGAAGCATTTATTCGGCAACAGGTATCGTAAATTTTGGAATTTTTATGCACAGGGAAGTGTTTGAGAATGACTCGAGTGCAGCATTTAAGAAAGATTGGATAGGTATATGGTGGATTGTGTGTGTCATATAGTTTATTTTAGTAAGCCAAATTAGCGGGTTTTTAGTATAAGTGTAAGGTTAAAACTGCATGTTACTATAAAGTTATTTAAGCTTGTAGTGTGGTTGGCGTGTACTTTGGCTATAGTTTTTTTTTCTTTTAGTTGTAGATTTTTGTATACTATGATAAGTTATAGACAAGCCCTAGGATGTTTGTGGGATTTGCATGAGCATGTTTTTAGACTTGGTGTATACTATTAAGTTATTGACAAAGCCCTAGGATGCTTTGTGGATGCATGAACATGTTGTTGGTGATTGGTTCTGTGGTTTGACTGGGACATTTCTTGATATTGTCTATGGCAAACAAATGTACGTTATTTTTATTTCGTTTCTTATGTTTGACGAGATTGCCATTGTGAGGTCTGTGCGATCCGTGAAGCTCTGAAGGTGATTTTCTGACTGTAACTAGTTCTCACTAAAAGGTATAAAAGGGGACGGTAAGGGCTGTGGCTTAATTGGTCGACTTGCGTGCATATTCTCACTTACTTTTCGTGCTTCCGGGATGGTTGGCACTTTACCCCAGTCTTGGGGAGGAAAGGTGGGGATGATGACGATATATAAATACAAATAAATACATAAAATACAAATGCGAAAATGAAATAACTAATTATTTTGAAACTTTTTTTTTTCAAATGCTGTCAATAATTAATCTTTTACTGATAATTTTATAAATGCCCAGTTTTTGGGCGGGCATTTATGAAATGGGCAAATGCCTGGACAAATGCCCATTTTATAAAATGCTGCCCACTGGCATTTGCCCAGCGTACATCACTATATATATATATATATATATAATATTATATATAATAATATATATATATATATATATATAATATATATATATATATAGTATATATATATTATATATAGTAAAACAAGTGAGGTGTGTTGCGTACTAAAAATAGCTTACGTTAAACTCACCGCAATAATCCTGTAACTCTATCCTTTCGCCGGAAAAATTTAGAGTAATGCCAACTTTCTTGTAAAATTGACGGCCAATTCATTGCTGTTAATTCTTCTAACCACAAAAGAGTTTTGAAAAAGTTTTCATAATTCAAGAGAGAAACATTAGGAGAAATCTTCATCCTTTTTTCATCAAAATTGCCGGAACCAAAAAAAAAAAATATATATATATATATATATATATATATTATAAATTATATATAATATTTATATAATATATATATAATATATATAGTATATATATATATATATATTATATATATAATATAATATATATATAATATATTATTATATATATATAGTATAATATATATATACAAAAAATTATTTTTGCATAGTTAATTTTGAAGGAAAAGATTTCTTTCCTTCAAAGCATAATTTTTTTATTTATATTTATATAAAAATGTTATAGATAAATCTCAACCCCTCCCCCCTTCATTTGTCTTCCCGTTTTTTTGATTGGCTAGTAAAGCGTCGCCCGTTACTTTCCCCATTTCCCCACGTAGATCTCAAAGCCTTTGTTTATTGAGAGACTCCCCCAATTTTAAGGGAATACCATCTCCACCCCCCCCCCTTTTTATTTTCCACACGCCGGCAAAACCTTTCGCCATGAGAAATCACTTTTTTTACACGTGAGTTCTGTACAGATGTGTTTTGTTCCACTTCCCATATTTTTGCGTTCAGCTGGTAAGTCCTACTTTCTTGCACATATTATTTATAAATTCTTACAAATTTCAACTTTACAGGAAAATACATTTAGGAAAGGTTTGGTTAAAAACAAAATTTACTACAATATCATTTTTTGGTAGTAACTCAGGCCTAATCGTTATTCGGGGAATATAGGCTAATGTTAACATTCTGGTTTGCTCCGTGTTTTTCGTGGGGCCTAATACTGGAATGAATAGGTGTTGTGAAAGTTTTTTTTTTTAGTTATTATTATAAATAGTTATATTTTCTTTTGAACGCGAATGAATAGGTGTTGTGAAAGTTTTTTTATTATTTATTATTAATTATTCCATTAGTATTGAGACGCGATGGAAACATAAGCTATTTTATTATTATTTCTCTTTATCTTAACTTGGGTATCTAGACCCGGTGAAAAAAAGCCCTGTTGGCGAAAAGTTTTTATTAGTAGTATTATTATTTAAAGCTTACTAAAAATTATATTTTTTTGAAATCACATTTTCAAATAAGTCTAACAACCTTATTTGAAGGTGACCTTCGGAGGAAGGCGCCTCAGGGTCATGTCCAAATTAAACTACTGTTTAACTTTTAATATTTTGATTTCCCCTCTCAAAGTGTACATCAGTTATGTATTACCATATTATATTATTACTATTTTATTCTGAACGCGAATGTGATCTGAAATTATCTTTTAATTATTATTATTATGTCATTATTATTATCATAAGTCGAGTGAAAAGGAGAGAGAGGCTATACATTTAGTAATTATTTTTATTATTATTATAATTATTATTATGTATTATTAATTATGACTGGAGTTTTGAACAGTATTTTTGAGTAGATTGAGTTTTCAAAAGTATAATATCTATTTCGATTGTCTACAGCGTTGATATTCGTAGTGTTAATAAATATATATAGATTTTTAGGATGACGCCCTCAATAAACCTAAAAAGTTTATTTAGAGAGTGAGCTTTCGGATGAAGTCGCCTGCATCCCAGGCACGATGGTTTTTAAATTTTTCTGAAACTCCTAAATGGGATATCAAAAGTTGATTTACTTCCTAAAATTGAATATTATCTGATTGTGCGTATATTATTATTATGATATTTTTATATTATTATTTTGTACGCTCCCAAATAAACTTAAAACATTTATTGGGCGATTTTCGGAGGAAGGCGCAGGCCTTACCAACATGAATTATCCCATTTTTTTTGGGACTTGGAAATTTTTAATTTGGTAGGCCTGATAACGGTATTTTTAATATTGATTTCTATAAATTTTTCAGGAGGGTATATTATTTCTTGAATGTATATTATGCAATCATTTTATGTCTTTAGGATTATTCTTTTCTTTTGAATATTTTTAATATTGTATTTTCTATAAATTTCAGGAGGTTATTATTTTTGAATTGTGAGTTTGCACTCAATTTATGTCTTTAGGATGGTATTTCTTTTTCTTTGAAATATTTATGTAATGGCTCAAAGTTTTCGAAGAAAATGGTCTTATTTTTGATGTATATTATTGGCACTTCCAATTTATGTTACTTTAGGATGGTAATCTTTTCTTTGAAATATTTTTTTATGAATATTGTATTTTCTATAATTTCAGGAGGGTGAATATTAATTTTGTAGGTATATTCTCTATAAGTTTTCAGGAGGGTATTATAAATTTTGAAGGTATATTAGGAAATCATTTTGTTTTTAGGTGGTACGCTTTTTCTTTGAAAATCATTTTATGTTTTTAGGTGGTACGCTTTTTTTTTGAAATATTTTTATAAATTTCTAGTGTGTATTATTTTAAATACATTTTTTTATTTTTTTATACTTTTTTAGTTTTCTCTCCGGTATTTTTGAGAGTAATGTTACGATTATATGTTTAAGATTTTTCTCATCGTTTTTGAGGGAGGTATTATGTAAGTTTTTATACATTTTTAAGGTTTTCCTCATCGTATATGAGAGGGTGGTATGTACACTAAGAATGTAGATTTAGGTTGTGTTTCTTAGGAGGTTGAAATTGGTATATCCTCCTTGAAATAAAATGGTCATTTTTTACAGTATGATATGTAATGCAGGGTTATGTAATTATTATTAACAACGATTTTTTGATGTTTCATCAAAGTTGGGTATTATATTGTTAACACCACTTTTGCATACATGCCTATTTATCCTTTTATAATAATCCAGGTTGAAAAATTTATTTGTGTAAATTTTATAATAAGTTTCTTCATACTTTTTTTTTGTAACATTTCATGTTTGAATCTATTTTTTTTGTTTTTTATTGATTCCACTCTTTTGTATATTTTTAGGCAATCGAGATTGAGGTTTGAAAATAAAATTTTATTGGAAAAGCTTGTTGTTTGTTGCAATCCTACCATAAGGCATCCTTGTTTGAAATCCCAGAAAAGTAGATATGGGAGAGTGGCGATCCTCTTCACTCTGGAGTTACCTCAAGAAGTTTGTGAAAGAATCTCGCAAGACATATACCTCCGATTGCCAGTCTGAAGTAGCAGGAACAATAGCACATATAGGTTAGTCATAAAACTCGCGTTTCAAAAAGTATAAAGGCTAATTTCAAATTTTTTTATTATTTAAAATTAACTTTTATTCACCCCTTTTGAATATCTTGAATAAAAAAATAGCCACTACTTTAAAGTAAAAATAAAGTAAAATTTGGGGGTCAAATTTTTTTGTAATATTTACATAACTAATCATCAAAATTGAAGCCGACACAAAATTACTCACATTTTGCCATATTTCAAGAGCATATATTACTCATCTTACGATAAAAGTTTTATCGCAAATCTCAATATATTAAATGATAAGCAATAAAAACGCTGCCACACTACAAAGGCACATGATCCCCATAAATATTTAATTTTCACCACGAATATTCCTGCTCATAATGCACAGTAAAAATTATATTACCACTTCGCACTCAGAGGAAACCGTTTTCCTAACATAATATGAAGAAATTTATAACCGAGAAACCAATCTCTCTCCATCAAAACTCCTCCCCAAAAGATTATACTGACGCTCCAGAACGATCCGAATCGCTTCAAAACTATCAGAATGATTCATCATCCCTCTCCCAGAGGCAAAAATTGGATGACTACAATAAATATGGTAAAAATATCAGTTCCACCACTCTTGGAGCTTTCGACGCAATTCTAAATGTGATAGATCACAGAAACGCCACCACTCACAAGGCATATTTTGAAAATATTTTTAAAGATGATTCTCAAAATTTGAGTCATAATAAAATTTTAAATGTTTTGCCAACCGCTAACTTTGATAAAGATTATAACTTTTGTTCAAATGTTCAATTAAATGCCACTAATTTTCATACTACATTTATTAAAAAGGGCTTTTTATACAAAAAAACAAAATATGATTGTAAACTCAAATCAAGTTCAAAAGAGATTTTAGATATAAAAAAGAATGTTGTAACGTGCCCCACATCTTTTTGTAATCTGAATGCACCTAAAAATGTAAACTTTGAAAATGCTTCTCATGCAAATATGAACTCTTATTATTTAAATGCTCAGCGTAATTATGAATATTTTAAAAATGCTACCACATGCAAATCATTTCATGAGAATGTTGAAAACCATGTTTCACGTACCGTATTAGATGCTAATTGTTTGAATGTTCCAAGTAAAATTAATGCTAAAACACACTCTACTAATGTTGAAAGGAGGTCATTTAATGTTCAAAATATAAATTATTTAAATAACTATAATAATGTAACTGAGAGGAAATTTCATATACTTAACATGGGCACCGCTGCTCAAAATGATGATTTTAAAAATATTTCACACAAATGGCTTGAAAACTATCATCTAAATGCTCACTCCAGCGACACCTCTCAGAATATTTCAGTTACAAATTTAAATAAAGCCGATCCTCAGGCACATATAAATAGTTTTCAAAACGCTAACTCGCTCTCTTTTACAGCTTTGAACTCTCTTGAAGATGGTGTGTTGTTACCTTCAGAGAGTGTATGTGATAAAAAGAGAGATAAAAGCTTAAAAACACACAATTTAAATGTTACTAAGTATGAGTGTGCTGTAAACGAACCCGCCAATGCTGTCTCTCTTAGCTCAAAAGCACACAATATACTAGATGGGATGCAAAATGTTTCTTCTTCTTATTTTTTCAGCTCTGAGTATCCTGCAGATGATGATGTATCCTTAGCCGTTCCAGAGGATGTACCAGATGAGATGTTGGCAGGATCTGTAGGTTTTATAAACAATAATTTTATTAATCAAAATGCTTTCTTTTCTAGAGGTTCTCATGCTCAAACATCTCATCACTTAACTAAGGTTCAGGTTTTTAATCCTACTTTTGGCCCATTGCCAAAAGAGGGAAGTAACATTTATAACCCATTTTATTTTTTTAATGATATATCTTATTCAAATAATAATATACCTTTTAATATCAATACTAACTTTAATGAGGTAGTAATACCTATAGAAACAGAAAAGGCTACAGTAGAACATGACGAAAATGGAAAATCCACCTCAGAGCTCTCACACCTCACTAGGGGTAACCCTATCACCCGTTTTAGTAATAATACTAGGATGTGGGATAGGAACTCTTATATAACTAAAGACACAATATCTCACACTAAAAGCAGTAGCAATATGCATGACAAAAGTCTGGATGATTCCAGTTTAGCACAAAATGCCGCATATAGGAGGGAAAATGAGGAAAGTAATGAAAGTGTATGCATTGATATTGTTCTTGCTTCAACGCAGATGAAGCATCGGGAAGGAAATAGTGAGATGGCAAAATGTGATAAAATATGCACAGAGGATGCGAAGGTTAAGAACAGCGATGCCGTAGGCATCTCACATAACACTCTTAGGCATGATATTGGTAATGGGACATCAATAAACAGTTTGGATGGTGAAATAGAGGTCAGAAAGCGCACTTTCAACCCCTACAGACGGAAAAGAATACTAAGTAGAGCACATGACAAAAGTAATATATCTAGCATAGCACACCCTAGAATAGATAATATTACTCCAAATTTACTTTTAGTTAGGGAATCAATGTTAAATGTAAATTGCAAATTGGGCCTAAATTTTAATCACTTTCAGCATAGGTTTCAAAACTCTTCCTCTACTTCTGTTATTATGTCTCCATTCAAATTTAAAGATTCCACAAATTCTTTCGCTGTGTTGATGAAAAACTATGATCTCTCCCCACCATTAATGCCTAATATAAATTTCTCTTTACCTTCTAAACACGCTCTAACTATTCCACACGAGAATCTCTCTCACTGCACTCCCCCTCTCCCTTCCACTCAAAAAGACTCCTCGGATACCATTTTAAATTTTAGTGAGGCATTGTTTTCAGACTCTTTATTAGATCATCACATTCGTGTTTCTGAGCAACATAGATTACCCTCAGAACCATCTTTTGATAAATATTTAAAACCTCACCCTCCATTTAGTTCCTCTCAAGTTGAAATTTTCACTTCTAATCATAATATGAGCTCTCTTTCTCCTCCTCAAGTAGCAACTTATTCCTCCTCTTTCACTAATGATGCAGTTCCATTTTCAAACTCAAAACCATCCATTATAAATTCACATTTAGAGGAACAAGAATCGATCCACACACCCCCACAGAACAAATTTTAAATCTCATCAACAAACTTCTTTCTCAACACCTGATTTTTCAAATCTTTCTACTCAAACCACACCTATAGTAGACTCTGAAATCACTTTATCTCAAACCAAATCACCTTCTTTTTCAACTTCAAGCACTAAACACAGTAGTTCTCAAAGCACTATCCCACCGGAGCTAACTTTGTCTTCATCATTTGCAAACAATACAAACATAATCAAAGATGAAAAAGCAACATATCATTCTCTCATAGGACCCGCTTATTTTCTAGATACTGATATATCTTTTGACTTATACTTTACACAAAAAACGCTTTTTAGTTGACAGCGGATCTAACTCCTCGCTCATTAGACATTCCCTCATCTCAGAATTAGAAAGCAAATATGCCATTAACATCCCCTTAACAAAAACTCCAATTGTTTTAAAGTCGATTACCGGGGACATATTCAACCAAATAGGTACGGCCATTTTGAATATTCACATCAAACACATAACTGTACCAGTAAATTTCATTGTCATTGACGACTCTCTTTGTGGCTTCAAAGCCGATTTACTTTTAGGAACTAATTTTTTAACTCAACAAAATATTAGATTTGAAGTGCACAAAAACACTATCTCTGTTATGTCTGACACAGCTTACATCTCTATGCCTCTAATTCCTATATACCCACAACGTCAAAACCTTCCTAAACCTCAGGTAAATCACAACTCTTCCTTGCCTCTCTACCCTAAAGACACAACCTTTACAAATGATATTATGATAGACACAGATACTATATACAAATTAAGCATTATTGAAAATGTCACTCTTGATCCTTATTCAAAGACCACGCTATCTGTGAATGCTTTTTCTTTAGCACAAACCCCTCCCCCAGACCACCTCGTCTTGGCCTCTGAAAAGTCATTCCTCCATAATTGTATATTTATTGGTAGTGTTATGAGCTCTGTTACACAGGGCCAGGTCCTTTTGGATATTATAAATATGTCCGCCGCACATCACACTTTGCAAACAAACTCCTTTTTGACAACTGCAAATCCTCTTTTTACCCTTGACACCCCCTTTGAAACTTCACATGTAAATTTAGCCTCATCGTCTAGAGGCCTTTCTGCAGCGCAACTGCGAAAAACTTATAAAGAAATTGTTCAAGAGTCTTTTAAAAATGAAGAGGACGAGTGTGCAGCACTTACAGATCCAAATCAACTGGAAAATTTATTGGACCTTTTGGTCAAATACAAAGATATTATAGCTTTAGAAGATGATGAAGTACCGATCTGTCCGCTAATGAAATTTAAAGTAACACTCAAGGAAGATGCGCCAAAGGTATTATACCGACCACAATACCGCCTCCCCCACAGGTACTTAAAACACATAGAAGAGTGGGTGGAAGATTCTCTTCACAAGGGATATATAAGACCCGTTTCAAGCGAACACTCGGCACCCCTGCTGATCATTCCAAAAAAGAGCGGTGATCTACGTGTAGTGGTCGACTATAGGCTCCTTAATTCACATACTATTTTGACAAGGTTTCCGTTACCATGCATTTCGGACATTTTAAGCTCTCTAGGTAACAGTTGCCTATACACCTCCTTAGATCTAAAGGATGGTTACACCACGATGGAAATTGAAGAGGAAACGCAACCGCTCCTTGCATTTAGAACTACTAGAGGGCAGTATTGCCCCACCCGCTTGAACTTCGGGTTAGCCAACGCTCCTTCAGCACTTGCTAAGTTGATGGAGTTATGTTTACATCATCTCTTAGGCGACGCTTGCAGAGTTTTCCTCGACTCGACGACGTCCTTATCATGGGAACTTCTTTGGAAAACCATCTTGAAAACATAAAGAATGTCTTCGATGCATTTCGAAAAAACAAGTTGAAGATGAAATTGTCGAAGTGTAAATTCCTAAGAACTTCTTTACTTTTTCTCGGTTTTAAAATCTCCAAAGAGGGCATCTCTCCAGACCCTCTGAAACTCAAGACTCTCACAGGGTTCAAGCCGCCAACAAACGTCTCGGAAACGCGCAGTTTACTTGGGTTCCTAAATTATTTTTCTCACCTTCTGGACCGGTACTCCCAAACTATTAAGCCAATTACACAACTGATCAAAAAGAACAGCACTTTCCTATGGGTCCCGAACAAGCTGAAGCGTTCGAGATACTTAAGAACAAATTATTATTGCAACCGCAGTTGTGTTATCCTGACTACAACAAGCCATTTTTCATCAACACTGACGCGTCAAACATTGCTCTGGGAGCTGTTTTATTTCAACTAGATGACAACAATAAGGAGAAACCCCTCTCCTTTATCTCAAGATCTCTTTCCAAGGCGGAAACAAACTATCATACTCTCGAGTTGGAAGCTTTGGCTATAGTTTTTGCCCTCCGAAAATTTAAAAACACTATTTTCGGTTATGAAGTGACAATCATTACAGATAATCAGCCTCTGATACATCTTATCAGTTCATCCAACATTTTCATCCTACGATTGTCTATAAACAAGGAAAACTTAATGTAGTTCCTGATTACTTAAGCCGAAACCCACCTCCTCTAACGTACACCTTAGCTCAAAACACAATTTTGCCAAAAACTAGCTTTCATCTCACAAAAGAAACCTTTATTAAAGAACAAAAGGCCTGCAGTAGGTTGAAGGATCTTTATGATTTTGCAAAGCCTTTAATCTCTCATAACAAACCTCTGCAGCAGCAAGACACCACCGCGGACACATTTCCACATGTTCTCATTGACGACATTTTGCATTATGCAACACAAGATGGCACATTCTTACTCCAGGTACCGGATTCAATGATACATTCTATCATTGAATTCAACCATGACTCTCTCCCATCTGGACATTGTGGCATTGAGAGAACAGTGTATAGAATCAGGGAAAAGTACATATTTCCTAAACTCTATACTCTGGTCAAGGAATATTGCACAACTTGTGTCTCATGCCAGAGAGTTAAAGGTAACAAGCCAAAGATTGCAGAAATAAAGAGTTACCCTCTTCCGCTGGAGCCGTTCTCCAGGCTCCATCTAGATGTGTTGGGCCCTCTACCTACCTGCAAGGAGACTAAGGCCAAGTATATATTGGTGATGAAGGACAGCCTCACGAGATATGTGGAACTCGTCCCTCTCATTCACCACACAGCTAAAGATATAGCACAGGCATTGCTAGAAAGAGTTATATGTCGCCATAGTACGCCTGAAGTAGTAGTGTCTGACAGGGCCCCCGAACTAACTTCTAACTTCTTCAAAGAGATTTGTAAACAGTGGGGTGTAAAAGCAGTGAACATAGTCGTTCGCAGACCAGAAGCTAACGGTCTCTCAGAGAGAGAAATGTTAAAGATTGCAAATCATTTGAGACACTATGTCAACTCGAACCACACTGATTGGGGTAAATTAATTCCTTTCACTCAAATAGCTATTAACTCCACATTCAACGCTTCTATCGGTTGCACCCCACATTTCTTATTGTACACGTACAATAAACGCCTTCCATGGGATCTTCCTAATTACATCTCTCCTTTTACTAAAGGATCAGAACCTCAAAAACCTATTCACGAATACATACAAACTCTTGCTGAAAGAGCTAATCTCATTCGAGACCAGGCTCGCCACCATCTTCAACAAGAAACAACAACACAAATGAATAAACAACATAAGAGGGCAACCTCAACTCCGATTAGGGTTGGCGATTATGTGTTTGTAATTGACGTCAAGAGACCAGGGCAAAGTCCAAAATTGTTTTCGAAGTGGACAGGCCCGTTCTTGGTCAAACAGTTAGTTCATTTCAATAAGTTACTTTTGCAATGTTTAAAAACTTCTAAAAATTTTATTGTGCATAGGGACAACATAAAAATTACTAAACTTAGAGCTAATAATATTCCAATTTCTACTACCAACCCTAGAAATGATCTTGTACCATCTAATAAACCCCCTCCTAATATGGTTCAAATTCAACCCCCTCCCCCTCCCCCTACCCCACCAATTCCAAACACCATCTATTTTAAGAGACAACTTCCACCTTCCTTGCAATCACCACAGAGAAATCTCTTACCTCCCCCCCCTCCTTCCCCACCTCAATCTGACTCTCCTTCCCCACCTCAATCTGATTCACCTCCCCTACCTCAAACTTCTCATCATCCACCTCATTCTCCTCCTTCACCATCTTCTCCTTCACCTAGTTCTCATCTACCACTTCCTTCAACTTCTCACTCAACTCCCCCATCTCAAACTCAAGCAAAATCTACCTCCCATGCCCACCTTCCAAGCCCAAAGAAAAACTTCTTTTTCTCCCCCTCACCTCCAAAGAGAATGTCTTTTAAAGGTTTTCCCACCAACATACCCCCCAGATTATCTTTTGATGAATCTCCACCATCACAGCTTTCTGCACCTCACATTCAGCCTTCAGCACCTCACTTACAGCCTTCAGCATCTCAAAGTCAAACTCCAACACCACCTCCATTACCACCAAAATATCACTTCAAAGTAGCACATCCGGGACCAACTCCACCACCTCCTCCACCAGTCCCACAAGAACCTTTGAAACCTCCTCCATCATTCCCACTCCCTTCTCCTCAAGACACAATTCCTATCCCCCCATCCACACCTAGAAATACATCACCTCCTTCACCACCAGATAACAGATCTAGAGACCACACCTTTGTGCCAAATTTCCCAATGAGACACACAAACATCCCTCATCCCATGGCTTTAAGGGACAGACAGCAAAGAACAATAACTAGAGGTGGCATGCGATACTATTTACCACCACAACAAAATATTCCTCGCAGTAGAGGTTTTCCACCAAGACATCACAAGCCATGAATAGTTATTTGGTTTTCTTTTCAAATCCCCCAAGTGGAGAACGATTTATACATTTACACCAACGTATAAATATAAAAACATATTAAAAATAGACATTTTAAATATGCAAAATAGGAAAAGTTAAACCCATTTTCCAAGTAATAAGATACTTTTTTTAACAACAAAATATTGAAACAAAAACCATCCCTCATAAAATTTTTCATATATCTTCTCACAGGAATCATGCATGTAATTTGGTTCTGCTTCCAAATAATATTATCAACTTCCTTCGCTCTGGAAAAAGAAAACAAATATGAAGTACACCCAGGATTCATAGCAAAACGAATAGGACAGATCAAATTCATCACTTCCTATCTAGAAATACACACAGACATAAGATGTACAACAGAAATTTTTCAACAAATACAAAGGGTAGTAAGCAAAAATAATAACTTAACATCTATTTATATTCCTTATTTGCAAAACCGGTATAGAAGTAGATTTTACCGATGAAAATAATACCTCCCCAGAATTAAGTTATATAACAAGGTTATTGGACGCAAAGTCAAAGAAATTCTTAGCTTTGGTCAAAAAGATCCCTGGGTTCTTATCTCAAAATTGTAAAAACTCAAGCCTTCCCAGCACACCCCAGGAAAAATCAAAAGGGTCTTATGGACATAGGCCGGTTTCAGCTTTTGCAATACCTATTGGAACCGCCACCATGAGATGATATCAAAAGCTCAAAACAGAATAGATATGTACAAGAGGACACAACCCACTTGCTATAATTAAAGAACCAAATCATATAATACAACACCCTTAACAGCCATAACAGATAACTTAACAATCATCTCAAAGTACGTAAATTCATCAATTTCTTCAATAGAGCTTCAACAAGAGCTCTTAAAATTAAACATTTACCTCAACTTAGAAAAGACCCTTTCAGATAATATATATAATCTTATTAGGACAGTTCAGAACATCTGGGAAAACGCCAAAACACATAACACTCCTCTAAATTTGTATTCATATGACATCATACTTGAACTTATTCAAAACAGCAGTCAAACTCTACATCATCAACCAATACTTCCTCTTAACCGCGAAAATTTCTACCAATTCCTTACTTTCTCCTGGTCATATATTCAAGGAAATCACCCCTATATAATATCTACCATCATACCCTTCTCCGAAGAAACCCCTTATGAAGCTTTCAACATCATCCCATTTCCAACACCATTCAATGACACATATTCTAGAATTATACTGCATAACCCCTATCCATATTACTTTTTAAACCATAAAACATTAAAATTCACCTACAGCTCAAGTCTTTCAGAAGATATTTGCAAGCACTCCAACGATAATTACATTTGCTTTCCTTCAAACCTTATACATCAAATAGATTATCAAGATTGTATCTTGTCGGCCATACTTTCTAAACCCAACACTACATTCTGCAACTATAATATCTATCCTTACCAGTTACCTTACACTCTTAAAGTTGGAAACTATACTCTACTCTCCTTTCCTTCTCCTATAACCGCTTCTATCTCTTGCCCTATGAAACAGCCAAATATAGGCACTGGTGCATTATTCTCCCTCTTCCAAGGATGCACCCTGGTATCTGAAAATTACTCTTTCAAATACCCTCCACACTCCTCCTTGCAGACCAACTGGCTTTCAAGAGAACCTCAGTTTCTGGAACACCTAGAGACATCTCATGACTTCCTTCCAAATATAACTTCTTTCACTTCAAAGTTGAAATTAAAATCTATTCATCCACATTGGGACGCTTCGTTAGATAACATAAACAAAACTTTACGGACTCAGGAATTAATCAACATCCATTCATTTTCCATATCTGGTTTTTCCATTTTTATTGCTATTCTCTGTACGGTAGGAATTTACTACTTTTACATGAAACTCCGTCCGATTCAATCCGCTCCTGCAGCTCCTCCGGCAGCCCCTTCAGTAGTACCGAGTATCCAATACACCGTCCTTCAGAGAGCTCCAATACCAGAACCTAAACCAACTTCACCAGTGTATCCCGCAATAGAGCCAATTTATTCAAACCCGTCTGCTAAAATAGCTTCATAAATTTTTTTTTTGGCAAAGGGGACTCTATACAAAAATTATTTTTGCATAGTTATTTTGAAGGAAAATCTTCCCTTCAAAGCATAATTTTTTTATTTATATTTATATAAAAATGTTATAGATAAATCTCAACCCCTCCCCCCTTCATTTGTCTTCCCGTTTTTTTGATTGGCTAGTAAAGCGTCGCCCGTTACTTTCCCCATTTCCCCACGTAGATCTCAAAGCCTTTGTTTATTGAGAGACTCCCCCAATTTTAAGGGAATACCATCTCCACCCCCCCCTTTTTATTTTCCACACGCCGGCAAAACCTTTCGCCATGAGAAATCACTTTTTTTACACGTGAGTTCTGTACAGATGTGTTTTGTTCCACTTCCCATATTTTTGCGTTCAGCTGGTAAGTCCTACTTTCTTGCACATATTATTTATAAATTCTTACAAATTTCAACTTTACAGGAAAATACATTTAGGAAAGGTTTGGTTAAAAACAAAATTTACTACAATATCATTTTTTGGTAGTAACTCAGGCCTAATCGTTATTCGGGGAATATAGGCTAATGTTAACATTCTGGTTTGCTCCGTGTTTTTCGTGGGGCCTAATACTGGAATGAATAGGTGTTGTGAAAGTTTTTTTCTTAGTTATTATTATAAATAGTTATATTTTCTTTTGAACGCGAATGAATAGGTGTTGTGAAAGTTTTTTTTTTATTATTCCATTAGTATTGAGACGCGATGGAAACATAAGCTATTTTATTATTATTTCTCTTTATCTTAACTTGGGTATCTAGACCCGGTGAAAAAAAGCCCTGTTGGCGAAAAGTTTTTTATTAGAAGTATTATTATTTAAAGCTTACTAAAAATTATATTTTTTGAAATCACATTTTCAAATAAGTCTAACAATCTTATTTGAAGGTGACCTTCGGAGGAAGGCGCCTCAGGTTCATGTCCAAATTTTCCAAAGTTACTTTGAGGACTTTAATATTTGATTTCCTCTCAAAGTGTACATCAGTTATGTATTACCATTATTATATTATTACTATTTTATCTGAACGCGAATGTGATCTGAAAGTTATCTTTAAATTATTATTATTATTATTATTTTTATCATAAGTCGAGTGAAAAGGAGAGAGAGGCTGTATCTTTATATTTATTTTTATTTATTATTTATAATTATTATTATTATTATATTATGACTGAGGTTTTGACAGTATTTTGAGTAGATGAGTTTTCAAAGTATTAATATTTTATTTTCGATTTCTAACACGTGATATTCGGTAGTGGTTTAATAAAATATTATATAGATTTTAGGATGACGCCCTCAAATAAACCTAAAAAGTTTATTTAGAGAGTGAGCTTTCGGATGAAGTCGCCTGCATCCCAGGCACGATGGTTTTTAATTTTTCTGAAAACTCCTAAATTTGGGATATCAAAATTTGATTTACTTCCTAAAATTTTATATTATCTGTTTGTGGCGTATTATTATTATTATTATATTTTTATATTATTCTGTTTTGTACGCTCCCAAATAAACTTAAAACATTTATTTGGTAGCGATTTTCGGAGGAAGGCGCAGGCCTTACCAACATGAATTATCCCATTTTTTTGGGACTCTGAAATTTTTAATTTTTAGGCCTGATAAGGTATTTTTAATATTGTATTTTCTATAAATTTTCAGGAGGGTATTATTATTTTTGAATGTATATTATGCAATCAATTTATGTCTTTAGGATGGTATTCTTTTTCTTTGAAATATTTTTAATATTGTATTTTCTATAAATTTTCAGGAGGGTATTATTATTTTTGAATGTATATTATGCAATCAATTTATGTCTTTAGTTCAAAGTGTGAGTGTTGTCTTACTACTCTTCTCAAATTGCTTTAATATTTATTTTTCTATAAATTTTCAGGAGGTTATTATTATTTTTGAATGTATATTATTGCACTCAATTTATGTCCTTAGGATGGTATTCTTTTTCTTTGGAAATATTTTTAATTATTGTATTTCTATAAATTTTCAGAAGGTTATTATTATTTTTGAATGTATATTATGCACTCAATTTATGTTTTTAGGATGGTAATCTTTTTCTTTGAAATATTTTTTTATGAATATTGTATTTTCTATAAGATTTCAGGAGGGTGAATATTAATTTTGTAGGTATATTCTCTATAAGTTTTCAGGAGGGTATTATAAATTTTGAAGGTATATTAGGAAATCATTTAATGTTTTTAGGTGGTACGCTTTTTCTTTGAAAATCATTTTATGTTTTTAGGTGGTACGCTTTTTCTTTGAAATATTTTTATAAATTTCTAGTGTGTATTATTTTAAATACTTTTTTTTATTTCTCTCTGAGTTTTTGAGAGATGCATTATTTAAGTTGT
>JABUQX010061046.1:0-7500 GCA_015478945.1 Trachelipus rathkii | reverse complement strand
ATATATATATATATTATATTATATATATTATATATATATATATATATTATTATATATATATCATCCCTCACCTTCTTTGTCACTACATCCAGATATTCAATAACAAACAACTAGAAACCCACCCTAACCTCACCCCTATATATATATATATATTATGTATATATGGCGCAGGAGGTTTGAACCGACAACACCCAGCCTAACCACATCACCAAATCATAGACAGAGGAACCAGCACTCGAGCTTTCACACATCCTCGCGCTCACAGCAGTCTACCGGGACTTCTACAAATCATCTACCCTGGGGGCAAGAATTAAAACTTGACTGCCGAACACGTTGGTGGGCGCTGGTTTGGAGATACACCCGACCGAAGACCTATCACGTTAGATTTACATGCTAGGATACAACGTGTTACCCCCTGCAAAGGGGATAAAGGACGTTACAAAAGAGTTAGTTAAAAAAAAAAAAATATATATAATATATATATATATATATATATATTATATTATATATATATATTATATATATATATAATATATATAATAATAACTATAGTGTACCCCCCCTCACCCCTCAACTACATCACCCTACCCCTCCTCACCCATCTCCTCCCCGCTACCCAACTGAGCGCCGCCACAATTGGGGCCTTCATGGGGTTAAAATGAGGCCAATTTGTAATATTTAAATCTATTTTACTAAGAATCTTTAGCAGTTTCAATTATGTTTTTAGTTAGTTTAATACATATTAATTATTTTGTAGTTTTGATTAAATAAATGACAATTTTTACAATTTGCCCCTTCTCAGAAATTTAATTTTAAAATTTTCAAAAAAAAATTGTAAGACTTCGAGAGTCTTGAAGATTGAATGAAGCTTTCAAAAATTCCGAACTAACACCATAAAGAACAGTGTAAAGGTAAGAGTTTTTTCATCAAAATAATTGTACATTTTTTAATGTTAGTTTGTAAATATTTAAGGTTTACTTTTGGGGTAAAATGGGTCACTTATATTTTAAACTATAAATCCCTTCATCTCTCCATTCCTCTTCATCCTTTTAATTTGTTTAGTTTTTAAATATTATTTTCCCTTTGTTTATATATTACCTATACTTATTATCTATTACCTATATTTAATGTCTTTGATATAATTTGATATTTGATAATCAATTGAAAACATAGCCTATTTCCTCTCTGCAGATGCTCAGAAAGTATACCAAAAGAAGGGACAAGGTCCACGCTAGTCACGCCACCTTATGATCAACCACACACACACACGAACACAACTTATTACACCCAAGAAGACATCTTACGGGCTATTATTGATGTTGAAGAGGGTGCAGGTATCTGCGAAACCGCCAGAAGATACAGTACAATCTGCCATTTGAAACCCTTCGAAGAAGGATAAGAGGTGAAGTTCAAAACCCCGGAAGAAGTGGTAATGGTACAGTCTTTCTGAGGAGTGAGGAGAGGTGTCTCGCAGAACAGCTAATACTCCTTAGCACTAATGGGCTAAATTTTTCACGTTTCACTCTTGCTGAATTACACAATGCTTTGTGTCATTCTGGCGCAACGAGGGTGTTTCATTTTGTTCATAGCAGAAACCTTTTATATTCCATTGAGAACGTTAGGAAAACTTTATTGTCTTGTCGGATTTGTAGCAAGGTTAAGCCTCAGTTCTACAGAAAGGACAATGAATCTTTAGTACATTCTTTGAAACCATTTGACCGTATAATTTAAAAATATAAACCTTCGTTAAATCTTTAAATTTTATGATAAAAAAAGGATTCAATTTATGAAATAGAAAAAAAAAATTTTTTGTTAAATAATTTGTTTAATTAATTAGCTTAAAATAATAAAACTTTTTTTTTTTCATTTGCGAATCCCAGCGCCGTTGGCATCCTTCCTCTTTTTCTTTTATATTTTGGTGGAATCTTTCCCCTAATATATAAAATAAATATGAAAATAAAATTTTATACTTTTCTATAAATATCTAATGTTTAAAAATGATAATAAAATATAAGTTTGACATGTTCTTTCCTACCCAAATTAATTTTACAACACCTTCTTACTACTCTTCTTCTTACACCTTATATTAATAAAAATACCTCAACTGTAACCAAATCGTCCTAGAGAAATACATCATTCAATGACGCTATTATCCTCCAGTCCAGTGACTCATTTTCCCCCATTTCAATTTTTTTTCACTTTCATTTTTCAAAAATTTACTAAAAATATTTAAGTTAAAATTTTATAAATCACTCTCTCCAACCGTCATCGGTAATAGCCACCCACCCACAATTTACTTAACCGGAAAATTTTAAAAGCAGTAGACTTTGCGATAAAGCATTTTAAATATGGATTTAAATTTAAATTTCGATTTTTCATGCCGACATTCACCAAAAAAAAAAGAACACACAATTTTGCATCATTTCCCCCAGTCTTCCTGTAGCCAATATCATCTAAAAATAATCAATATATATATATAAATACTACTAATGATAATACAAATACTAATAATAAAAAAATAACTAATATAAAAACTAATATATATCAATATTATATATATATATATAATATATATATATATATATATATATATATATATATATATATATATATAGCTATATATAATACTATTATATTATATCAACCACCCACAAATCATCCATTATATATAATTATTTGATTTAGCCAATAAACGACCACTATCCTTACTCGAATTGGGGCTTCATATCACATAACTCCCGGACCAGTACGGCTCTCTTTGAGTCAGGCAAAATCTACTGAGATAACATAATGTAAAAATCCATCAAAACCAAGCGGACTCTACAAGTCCACCAACTTTAACTCCCCTAGGCCTTCATACAAGCCCTGCTTAACAAAATTTAAATAACGTAAGCATAGTCGGCTTTCCCGAATCCAACATGGTTTAGCCGCATTAGCATCGCATTGAAGCCATGCATCTTTTGGTTATGTTACTCACCTCTGTTGATAAATAAGGTATGTATTTATAATTACTCAAGTAACCCCATTCACTATGCTCGTCACAAATAGTACTCTCTCCAATATCTCACACCAGAACAATCTTCTAATCTACTGATTACAGCAACTTTTTTCCGTGTCCTTCCTTAAGGAACCAGCTCGACCAAACTCCGTTACTCACACCACGGGGAGCGACAAACTAAGATAGACTTTAAGCCGCGTCATATATATATACCCCTCAACACACCTATATACCTCACCTATTATATATATATATATACCTATATATATATATACCTATACCTAATATATATATCACTCACTATATATACCCTCTCATATATACACCCCCCACTCTATTACCTACACCCTAATAACAAATCATATATACATATACCATATATACATACTTATACCCACATAACCTACCTACCTAGTGACTATAATATAATCACTATATATATACCTCATATATCAACTATATATATACCCTCTATATATATATATAGTATATATATAATATTATATATATATATACAACTACAACCCACCCACCTACTAATACCCTTATCTACCCCTACTACTACTAAAAAGCTGGGGGAACGTTTTATATGACAAAAAAAGCAAAAATGTGTCACCCATATTGGGTGATGTGGCTCACCGGATGAAAAAAAAAAAAAAAAAAAAAAAAAACCCAATTGGGGGAAATGTTGGAAAACAGCAAAAATAGGTCACCAATATCGTATGACGTGGTCTACCAAAGGTAAAACCCCACTTTGTCACCTATATTCCGAAGATGCTGGACAATAAAAATAGAATATAAGTATTACCGTCTCAAAGTGTATCGCTACCCCTCACCTCTTGCAGGAGGTGAAATCCTTGGGATCGCCACCCAACATTCACATATGAACCCAGAAACTTCTGTCCTTATACTCCACCTTTTTGTACTTGGGATGCGTAAGACCGGAATACGAGCACCAATTCCTATTAGCTGGTGATAGAATCTAATTCAGGCCTCAGAGCATACATCTGCTCAAATTGTAATAGATATATATCTATTACAATTTGTCAGGGCAAACCTCTACTACTACTTTGCAACATCTGCTGACTCTGGTTCCATATAAAGTGCACTTATCTCCAAAACCTCAATCAATATTCTCCAACATGGTCCTACCAATCTTTCGGAGACTCTCACACAGGAATTCACATCCCCCACCTACTTAACTCAATCAACATACTTCAATTAAATATTAATAGTCTTAAGAATAAACATAAAGAACTTATCCACACCTTAATTCATTTCAATATACACATGGCACTTATACCTTACACCAAACTCCTACCACTCTGAATTTCCCAATTACAAAATTTTAAGACAAGATATGGGTCCACCTAAACATAATTTAGCTATTCTCATACACAAAAACTTTCAATTACAAAACATCTCAAACTACACACAACTAATTATGAACAACCAAATCTCCACGTACCGATCAACAGAAATATAAAAATTAATAAAAAATCTTGAAACCTAATTAATTTCTATTTCCCTCATTCCATTTCAAAACACTGCCCCCAGGATAATTTCCCAGACCTATCACCCTTAACCTAATATAATAACTTAATACTGGCAGGGGACTTCAACGCCCATCACCCTGCATGGCTTAACACACACATTCCTTTACAAGAGGTGATACACTCATAGACAATTTACACTCACTTACTATCCTCAACAATACAAACCAACCTACTCGACAACGAATTCAACATAGTCAAAACTCTTAAGTCCCCCGACATCTCCCTCTGTTTCTCCCATATATAAGTGACAGCAACACAGCAAGCATTTCATGTTTGCCATACTAATTACAATTCAACACAATAACAATTCAACACAAACCCAATTCTCGCCCCACACACACATCCTTTAAAAATAAAAAACTTACAGTAACTTGATAGAATAAGAACTACAATCCATCCCAACAGCTGACTTTACATCTCTTGATAAAGCAACACTTCAATAAAACAATTCTAAAGACATCTAAAAAATATATCCCCAAGGATATACAGCAAACCTTTGAATCCCAACTTTTTACCATAAATAAACACATTAATAACACAAAAAAAAATTAACTCCGACAAAATAAACAATCATATCAAGACAAATAAATCAGATCATTGACCTCAACAATAAAATTAATAATCTAATTAACTCAAATAAGAATAAAAATTGGCAACAATACACCCAAACATTCATCATAAAAATAACATATATTCCGAACAAAAATAAGAATAAAAATTGGCAACAAAACACCCAAACATTCATCATAAAATTAACATATATTCCAAACAATGAAAAAAAATTCCACACTTCACAAACAACCCCCCACCAAACCATCTGTATGTAAACAAAACAACAAAATTCCTAGCCTAAAAAATCAATGCAATATTATTATGCCACACTACTCTAAAATTAGCCATAAACCTACCAAACACCAACCAGTAAACTAACAATTAAATGACTTAAAAAATTAAAGAATAACCAAGAAGATGGATATTGGATAGTATTGAGTACTTCTAGCGGAGTTCGGAATATATTTGTTGTGCTGGTTTTATGATTGAATGTTTTGGTGTATTTTTACCAATATTTAATATTTGAGTTAACTAGAATGTTAATTCTATTGTTGAGGTCAATGATCTGGTTTATTTGGTCTTGATTTGGCTGTCTATTTTGTCATAGTTTCTTTATTTTATTAAGGTGTTTATTTCTCTCCGCCAGAGGTACTATTAGAAACCTCAAAAACTCTCAAGCAGTAGTAGGTCCAGACAAAATATCCACCTCAAACACATAGGAACTAAAGCCATAGCAGTTCCAACCCAAATATTCAATACATCATGGCAAACTAATACTATTCCACCATTCCGGAAATAGGCACAAGCAATCTCTATACTAAATCCTAACAAACCAGCTTCGTATAGACCTATATCATTGATCCTTACAATATCTAAAGTTCTTGAAAGGTTAATCCTAAATATAATCTCCCCCTTTATCTCCCTCTCAGGCACACATGGGTTTAAACGAAAACATTCCACTACCACAATACTTACCGATCTTACACAAAAAATATCCTCACAGTTTTAAACAAAATTTACCACCCTCCAGCATTCCCCTAATAGGAATAGACATAAACATGTCATTTGATACAATTCCGCGTCACCTGTTAATAGACTGTTTTAAAAACAGAAATAACCATCAAAGACAAGAAAATAATAGCAAACTTCCTATCCAGTCGTACTAGGACACCACACTTTCCGTACATAGATTATATAATGGAGTTCCCAGGGTGCCATCCATCACCAATACTTTTTAAATCTCTTTATGCACGACCTTCCACAACCCGCATCCCCTTCTAGAAAAGTAAACAGCTATGTAGATGATCTAACGATCGTAGCTGAAAGTTTATCTACAAATAGAGCAAGTCGTGAACTACAGAAATATTTAAATCAACTGGAACAATGCCCATTAACAAACAGATAACTGCCTCTCCCAAAAAATCCTCTATCACATTATTCACACCTGACAAAAGAGAATCAAATACCCATCCAATAGTTTTTTCCTTTCAAACAAGAGAGACCCTCTCAATAAACAACCCACCATCCTAAATTTAACTTTCAACCCCCCCCCCCCCAAACATAAACATTACATCTAGGGTCACACACAAATTAATGTGATGAAAACACTAACCGGGACAAATTTTGGTCAAAATAAAAAGTCACTCACGGTAGTATTTATGCAATTTCTTAGTCCCATATTAAATTATGCATCACCAGTCTAGGCACCCGGAATATCACAAACCAACATAAAAAAAACTAGAAGATATTCAAAGCAAAGCTCTCAGAATAACTAGCTGCCTCAATTACACACTCATCAACCACTTACAAACAGAATCAAAAATTCTTAGTATAAGGCCCCATCTTGGCATGATAGGCTGCCAATTTTTACAGAAAATCACTCTTAGCAGACAACCCCTATACCAAACATTATAATAACCCTCTGGACCTAGAAGGAAAAAAACCACACCCACTACATATTACTCAAATATATATAACACATATATACAACTTATATAGTAATATATACAACTTGATACGCTCATTCAGACTGATCTATGAGTCGGCCTACTGTGGTGGCACAATATCTCGGCATCGCCCGCTTCTCGAAGGAGGGAAGCGGGGCTACAAGTAAGTAAGTAAGTAAGTAAGTAAGTAAGTAAGTAAGTAAGTAAGTAAGTAGGTGATTATATATATATATATATATATTTATATTATATTATTATATATATATATATATATATATATATATATATATATATATATATATATATATATATATATATAATATATTATTATATATTAATTTAATTTATATTATCTTCCTCCTATCCAGATTGGGGGTGAGGTGCGTAGCATACCCGGAACACAGAAAAGTAGCTAGACAGAACTGGAACGCAAAATGAAAAGCCCTCT
>JABUQX010061045.1:0-17460 GCA_015478945.1 Trachelipus rathkii | reverse complement strand
TGTATAGTCATTAGTGGTGAGTGTGGTGGGAATTGATTGGTTGGGAGAACCGACAAAAAAGTAGATTGAGTTAGAAAAGAAATGCCTGGAGAGAGAAATGTGAGTCGGTTGCAGTAGGCAAAAAGAGAAGATGACAGTAATAGCTACTAGTTGATAACGCGCGGGTTTTGTGAGGCGAAGGGGTGTAAATCCACCAGGCGTCAAAGATGAAACCCGCACATTAACCAAAGATCATTAGTGAGTTGTGCGCTGTCCTCGTTTGTACGTAACTCTTCTACGTTAGAATTTCTCTGCACTCTCTCGACCGAGAGAGAAGGCGTGTTCGGTCCGACGGGCCAATTTGGAAGGGCCTCGGAAGCCATCAAAGGGGGCCTTTCTTCCATAAGTCCGTGAATACGTACTTATAGCTTCACGCCCCGAGATGCCGCGTCATATAACGGCAGTAGGGAGTTAGTCGCTCGGGTAGAGGGCGGACGCTCTTATTGTCAGCGTTTCTGTTTTGATATTTTCCGTAAACGACTCGTTCGTACGTGTTTCGCGATGATTATTCTATATCGACACTTTAGTCTCGAATCCAAGGATGTTTTGCGGGTTGGAAGGAGGACAGGTCCAGCGCAGTTAATTGATCGATCCTCACCTGAACCTGTTACGCACGCAAAGCAAGTTGACAGTGCGTTACGCTACCCTCAGGGCGATTTGGGTCGATAGAATGAATAAGCGGGATTCGGAGGTGTACGATAGAAATTAGGAGGAGCGAAATTTGAGTTTTGGCAGAGACAAAATAAAGGTGCCTGATGATTAAATTTGATTGATTGCAGTATGATGATGAATAAGTTAAAGGTTAGCTAACTATCCATTATAAGTTCCTAGCCCGCGGTATCGGAGTTTCTTTCATGGGTTAGCAACTTTTTCTCCTTTGCATATATTATTAAGTAATAGATTATCAGCTATGAGTGGAATAAAGTGATTGCTCTCACCCATCGAATACAATAGCGTACACCTGCTAGTGGCATAAGGCACGCTGAGCCCGACGTCGTCTGAGAAGTAGACATGTAGTTTCTACCTATTCGAGCGAAGATCAGCTGTCTAGTATCGTTAACTGTAAATACAGTAGTTGCAAAATGTCGATGATAATCAATATTGTAAAACCACCTCTTGCTGGTGTTTCAAATTCGGAATATAGTACCTGTCGCTCAACCATAGTATCTCTATCCATTATCCATATATTATTTTGCAAGTAGAGAATCTTCTACCTCGAACAGCCACCTAGGGAGACAAGAATGCCAGTGGGTCAAATATGGAGGCGAAGGTTCTAGCAAAAATAGGTATCTCACATTTGTAGACTGCATTCACGGTAGTTGCAGAATCACCTTTTTAACCTTGGGGGGTATCGAAGACATGTGATGGCTCTTTGGAGAGATAATCGTATTCTACACTTACTCCATATTTGTACTAGACTCCTTTACAAGAAACAAATTTTAATTCCACGAGTCACATGTATTGTACTTCTCGTGACGCCGGTACGACATACGAGCTCTGACACTCCGGGAAGCTTGATATTACGGAACTTTACGTTCGACTCACTTGAACAATTTAGGAACACACACTACAGTAAATGTAATAGCGCCGGCCTTTATCGAAGTTAGAGGAACCGGGACTAGACGAAAGAATCTTCTCACTCCACGTAGTTTACGATGTGTCTAAAATTAAGTGATATCAGTTAAACAGCGTTTTTGTTCACCGTAGATTTGGTATATAAATATATTGTTTCTGCATAGTCGGTGTCTGATTATCGGACGTGGTGTTGATAATATACAAGGCAGCAACAAGTATTAACGTGAACTGCAGGTGGGTACCCCAAACAAGTACCGAAGTGAATTACCGATATAGTGACTAGGGGCTTCCTGGGGTCACAAGAAGGTCCTTTACAATCACTAACAGTTAGAAAGCGGTAGAAGTCTCTGTCCTCCAATCCTAGAGAAGCTATCCCCAGAAATTGTCCTTCATTCTTATCGGACCGACGTAGCGTACTTGTTATTATGCCGAAGTTCAGAAGGATCTTAGTCAAGTCGGTGATATTAGAGGGAAGGTCGCACTGTGTAGGGCCACTTATTATGTTATATATTTACATATGGATTTAGTTAGTAATATAGAACATCATTTCACGAGGAGAACTACTAGTCCTCAGGCTGTGGTGGATGAGGATATTATCTGACACCTACATGCATGGGCTTATAATATATAGAAAAGTCTTAATATATAAAACCACTTTCGAATACGCCTTAAGCTGGGGTCACCTATTCTTCAATGAACCCCTCTCCACGTTTGATTCCTTTATAACATCTGAGTAACTTCTATTAAGCTTAGGGTACCCCATCATAACTCTCTTTAATGAATAACGTCTCTATATATCAATTCAGTTTCTTCATTAGCATTATATAGAATAGTCACGATATAGTTTGTATCGGGAAGAGATGGGGTGGCTTGGCACGGTTACTACTATTATAACCAGGGCAGTGGATAACCTAACGTAATATCGAACCATTATTCGAAATGATAAATTCTCTTCGTAGTTATAATGAGCCTCTAGTGTCTAGATTTTAGATTCTAGATATAGTTTAATTATGTATCGATTATTACTATAGATATTATAATATATATATATAATTATAATAATATATATATATATTATATACACCGGCATGTCAATGCATTAATTTAGCCTTAATATAGATTTATAGACCCATAGTCGATCCACAAATCTTGACGTTGGAGGATTATTCCTGCTCTACCTATCCCGATACTTACGTAGAAAGGACTCAAAAGGTAAATTATTATAGCAAGGGGAGTGTGGTTGACTATCAGATACTTATAATGGACACACCCATCAATAGCTCATCTTCAACTGAAGGAAGTAGATATGAGGATACGTAGGCTGAGGGAAGTGGTCTCAATTCAGAATAAGCGCGGCGATGGAAGCATAGAATTGATTCATAAGATTACTCGGGTGAGACTTCTTACGTCTTCGCACCGTCCTCCAGACTTAGAGTAGGGAGGTATATAGTAAATAGTACGGATATGCCAGTTTATAACGTATTGGATACAAATAAGTAACATATTACAGATGAGAGTTTTTATAACCTATAGGTTTAGATGACTTATATGACTGCCTCCTAACATCCTACCAGCGCCATCATACCCCAACTGGAGGTATAATAAGGGAATAGGCGTAGTGTAATAGGGCCGTATCGAGAGGTAAAGGGCCTCGAGGTGAATAGTTGAAAGAATTGTACCGTCAGATCTGGCGGTTTATACGCCGCTGCCGTAATCGCTTCGACACTCTACTTGGTCGGTCAAATCGGACTGAACATATTCTCGTTATGTACGTATAAAGATTACTTTATCGTGTATGATTCAGGATTAAAATATGAGGATTTACAGAGTAACTTCAGTTAGTACACTCAGTCTCATATATCACACTATCTATATATAATCTTACTCGAATGAGATAGATAGAAAGCAGAAAGTATAGCGCTTCCTGGTGTCAGAGGGGAGATCAGGACCTCAACTCTGATATGGCGAGATAAATATGAATTATCTGATCCCTATTATATTAAGGTGGTATACACGACCACGATAAAACTGTGCGGTATTAATAGCGGTTTTTCTCAAAGAAATGTCGGTTCACAAACAATATCATGTTGCCCTCCCGACACATTATTTCGTTTTGAGCATCCAGTACGCAACGTCACTTCGTCTGTACTCATTTATATAAATATTACCCTATAGATACAGCATGTCTGCTCCAAATGATAATTCGATCATGCCGACACCCGTGTCACTGTCGGCGGTAAAGTGGTTCGTAAGTATATTAGAAAACAGATTATATATTATACTATATTATATATTATAATAATATAAGTATACTGGTATGTCTTCGTAACATCTTTATGTGGTGGTCAACTATAAGCCAGGAATTCTAATGTCGGAAGGCAGATTATCCACCACAATAGCTGTTGAATGGAGTATTGTTACCAATATATATCATACTATCAGTTCCTAAATTAAGCCTTCAGGGTGCCATATTAAGCCCGATGTTACGGGTACTGACGTTGCTCTAGACTAAGTTGATCCCTATGATATGATGGCGATACATATCTGACACTATTATGAGTATAGTGAAGGTTTAATATTATAATTATTAGCATATTATTTTTGAACTTACGGATTATCGCTTACTAGGAATTTCTGGGAGCATTGGTCGAATAAGGTTCTCACCGTGAGGGTGCAGCTCCTTGTAGTAACAGCAAATCGGCCTACTGGGAGGACCTACTATACCTTGACCAACCCATGAATAGTAAATGTCTGTCAATGTGTCATCGAAGCGGTATTTCTCCCTGGTGTAAGACTAGAGATCGATAGAGTTACGGTAAGACTGTACTGTCATGAGGGTGGATCCTATCCTTATCGATTGGTTGGCTGGGGAGACAGAGAACACGATACGTATTGATTTATGAGTTTACTTATTGTAGCTTATTACACACGTAGAAGCAAAGCTTTAGTAGTATTCCGATATTAGCAATCTCCAAGTTCGGCTAAAAATGTTTTCTGCCAAGACATTATTCTCTTAGCCCGAAAACTTATTTGGTACTTACAAATCCAACCACGCCCTACCTTCAAATCTCATGGAGTACGTATAGGAATCAATTAGACAACTCGTAAGGATTAAAGTGAGGATCTTATGCAACTCCTCAGCTTCGACTGTTATCCGATTATTATTTTGAGTTTGGTTTCCGTTACCTGTATTCGTTGAGGTCAGGTTTTTCATACATAGTGTGACATGCTTGTTATTGGAGTCCCGGGTACGCAGTCAATATAAATGGCGTGGCGTGACTTATCTATTGGATATCTGTTTGGATATAGCCATTTACGTTATATATATATGAATTACTATCGTTTGATATTTATTATGTACCTAACTCATATATTACTTTAGAAGATTCATTATTACCTATTACTTTGGGCGTCTACTGGTAGTATGAGCTTCGTTTTATATTGGTCGTGCTTAAAAGGTTTTTGAGTCGATATTTATTATACAGGTAAAACAAAGGGCCTTGTATTGATTACTGGTTTATCAATGATTATACTTATATTATCGAGAGTCGAGGGTCCAGTATATTTTTTCTTTATTATGCTATCATGACTCAAGCTATGAGATATTACTCTATATCTTAAAACGCTATCTCACATAGCTAGGGTAATTTTACGGAATAAGACACTATAGTATTCATCACTTATAAGTGTAATGGAGCATAGCTTATTTGCTAATCAAACCCAACAATTACCATTATGATGATCTTGCAAGATCTGTGAAGCAGGATAAATAGTTCGAGCTTTGAATGCAACAGTTCCCTAGATATAGCGTAATATTTAGGTATAAGGCTGTAACAAGCTCCTAATATATCTTTCATGTATAGAAGTCTGATCTATGTAAGTAATTAGGACTATATGTCACCTATAATATTTTATAGTTGTAATGGTAGGTATCTTGAATCTGTAGTGAATTTATTGTTTGGCTATGCGATGAATATTAGTTTATTATCACCTTTCACGGAATAGAATAGCTCATATAGGAAATCATTTGTTATATGGAGCTTAGCCTAGCGTAAAACTCTGTAGGAAGAGCTTAAAATTATGTAACTTATCTTATAAGAGCTATATAACATCAGTGACTTACTATTCATATTTAACCATTGAACTATCGTGACACAAAAAGCCTCTCAGGTAAGACGAAAAACTTCGAGGCGATCCCCCGCTGAAAATAGGCGAAGGCCGCGCTAGGTGGTTTATACAGGTGGGAAGGTCTGTGATCCCCTTGTAACAGCGAGAAACCCTGAGGGGGAAGGGAGCTCTCACTCTTCCGAATTCACCCTCTCTCTTGCTGCTAATATTTCATTAGCTAAGTTTATGTGCGTGCGGATAGTGTTATTCAGCTGATGACAATCCCGATAGTCTTGCAGGAACTCTTCTTGTCCCAGAGAGTCCTGAATGATTCTGCTGCTTTCCTCTAGTTTCAAGGTAAGGGCTTCTAAATCCTGAACCAACGTCATGATCCTCGCAGTCGACGGTTCAGACTCGGCCGTCAACTCCTCCAGTTCGGACATTGCACTACTAGCGCAAAATCGCTCAGCTTGCCTGTTTCGTTCGGCGTTTATTAATTTCTTGGGTTTGGTAGCGGAGCCCCCCGTCTGGAGGTTAGGCGGCCGTTGAGTAGTCTGGCGACCAGGCCTGTAATCGGGGTCATGAACCCGTTCGTCGATGGGTTCCGATGTCTCTTTGTTCCTCAAACCCTGCTTGCGACTCCCGGTCCCTCTCGTCTGGGGTGGCGTAGCCTGCCCCGATTGATCTCCATCATCTCGATCGGAAGCCATGGTGAAGGAGTCTGACGTTAACCTCGGGCGTATTTACAGAAACGTTGGGACAAAATATTTGTCAGCTAATTACAAGCTTAATTGGTTTTCTCTCAAAGAGAAGGAAGCTCTTCTTAGGTCCTTTATCTCTATCCTACCAGCCTTCCTTTCGATGAGAGAGAACTTGAAGCAAATGCTAACGAAGGTTCGCGAGCGAAGTTCGTCGCAAAAATAATCGTAAAAATATAATCAACAGAATAATATAGACTCATACGACGCACAAAAAAAAGATAGAACTAAATAGAAAAACTAAATGAGGCAAATTGTATACACTTCTAACGTACTCAGTCTTGTACACAACCGCGGGACGCTACAACAGTACAGACTCGAATTCCACGCACTACATTGACACAATAATTTATAACAAAATAAATGAAAAATAAAAACAAAAAACTTAGCTATATTATATATTATTATATAATTACGTAAAAAAATAAACAATATAAAACTACTAAAACAAGGAAATGTCAGGTTGCACACTATATAAAGGAATATATATAAATATTTAAATTCCATGCTAATGCATAAAGAAGTAAAAACAATCACATTTTAATTACAACTACATTACTAATATCTATCATACTATTCAAAAAATCAAAGTACAGCTTGCGATTTTCTAAAATTCTAATTGTGATAATACAAAAATTTTGCAAACAAAAAAATAATGTAGAATAATAAAACACGGGTTGCCTTAATTACAAATAAATGACATGCCATCTCCAACCATTTCCTCCCATCATTCCAGGAAAACTTCATAACAAATAATAAGCAAATACATTAAGAAAAATTTAGAATATAACTCAATTAATATATTATAGTAATAATCACAATAATTACTATAATAGTAGAAGATATTATTTATTTACCTTTGATCACGTAGACCTGAGGCCTATATAGCGCAAAAACATATTTATATACAGTAAAATATTAGAATATAAACATTTCATATAGCTAATTTATTATATCAATAAATCTATCCAATTCACTTATAGTTGCTATGATATTATCTAAAAGTGAATAAAAATTGCACAAACAACAGAATAAATAATATATCTAAATAGATATAAAGCAACTTCAATTCCAATATTCATAGGATTCATATTTACTTAGGTTGCGATTATTCTTAAAAGGTTTAGAACAAAATTTTATGCAGACAGACCAAGAAAGATACTTCTCGCTACAGGCAGATTTATAAGATTTACAGACTGCATAAGTATATTTTTCAGATAGAAAATCTGTAAATGCAAATAGAAATAAATATATTATAGAATATGATAATGTACATGCTATTTGTAAAGTAAAATGTATGATAGATCAAGAAACGTCAACTAATTTCGAATATAACCACTAAAATTTGATATTTAACGCAATAACTCTTTGGATTAATAACGTTTTTGTGGTCACGCGATACCGAGGTTCGAATAGGACCAGATTGTTGTAGGGTAGAAATAATATAAGCCGCCTCTAGAGGTAATCTAAACTACACATTTATACGATTTAGCATTAGGGTGTTACCCTATATCCGCTCCTTCCTACTTATTTACCCAATTCCCATCTCTCTACGTCTATAACTATCTTAGAATGGGAGAGTGAGGAATAGCCAATAAGAAACTATTTAACAGACATCTGAATATACATCAATTGACACCACTATGAGCACTATCCTCTAGCAATGAAGAAGGTTTAGACAGTAATTGTCCCCGGGAGGGACAGTAGTTTCACACCTTTAGCCCCAGATGCAGACGGTCCCTACGTGCGTGGGGGGAGGGGCCTGCTATGGAACCGCTGTCGCTGAGTACCCTTTTAAAGAGAAGATATGATAATCATTGGATCACAGTGATTTGCAGAGGGCTGGTATATGTGTGAATAATTAGTGTATAATATTATAAAGGAGGTAATAGTTAAGTGATGAAATGGGTTTAAAAACTAGGGTTTAAATCTAACTATATCATTATGCTTACTGTGTTTATGAAAGCGTGGAGAGTGTTGTGTAAATTTAACATCACTTAGTTTGTAGTATTGTTCAAAACAAGACTACCTCTGATTGACACCAGCGTGCTTAAGAGACTGAGTCAGGTATCTAATTATATTCATATCTTAAACGTCCAATCACACATACATAAGCCTTTAATTATAAAATACGCATATGATCTTAGCAATGAGACTACTTCATATATGTAGATATACTAACTTAATTATGATTAAATCTCCTGACTTTGAAACAATCTATTCAAATCAATATTCTTCCATCTATCGTAGTTATATGATGACGTCAGGTAAGATATTACGCGCTCTAGTTTATCATATAATTAGGTTACCGTTTAACAGTAAAACAACGAAAAATTTGGTTTCTTAATTATCACATTTATATTCACTATATGCTACATCAGACTAATTACTAGAAGGAGAGAGTCGAAATTAATAAACCTACCAGCTACCACCCAACGACAAAGACGTCAAAAGTGAAGGGTTTAGAGTGAGTGAATTTTATCAGTATCTTAAAATGATGGATTTGCCTGTTCCGCAGCTCTGTACTTGAGCTAATAATTACGCTTATACAAATATATACAATCAAGACCATAAAAAAATAAGGGTCCCACAAACCAACGGTAGCTTTTCAAACTAATAAGCCACCCTTATAAACATCAGCTAATTACCATGACTAAAAATATAATACAGTAAACTTAGACTAAACAATCAAAATAAAGTAGCAGGGGTCATTATTAAATATAAAAAAACGACTGACATCACAAGATGTTACATAAAGTTCAACTTTCACTATACACTATAGTCACAGAATATAATCCTATTATATTATTCAGAGATCAACTATATACTTATATTTATCACTCCTTTTATCTTACTTGTTGAAGCAGTTTCTCTAAGTCCAAAATATTATAATTGGCAGCAAACATACAAACAATTAAAAAGATATTCCTCTCATAATTTCAATATACAAAAAATATACAACAGGAACCGACGAGGGTCACAAATTCGCGAACCCAAAGGTTTATATAACTAATATATTGTTAAATATTAAAACAACTTCTATATTCACCATCTTAATCGAAAACAAAATTTTATTTTATGTATGACAGACTCATGGCTGAAGAGGAATTATTAAGATTTATAAATTTATATTTATATACAAAAAAATACATACAAAAAACCGACTATAAGGCACATTTATTTCATAGTTTCTTTTATAACATCTAATTATATATATAAACACAAAACTAACATTTATCGAGATAGTAAAGTTTAAAGATTCACGAATACATAAACTTCAACTAAAAAAACCGATACTATATTTCACAATTAGAATATAAGGATGAAAGATTCAACATCTACTAAACTCTCATAGCTCTGGATTAAAATATGGACTTCACAGAATATATACATCAATTTGACTCGCACATATATATTATTATTTAGTTATTCTCATCATATTACGAATAAATCTGTCAAGTATACATAGATTTTCATTATATACTAACAAAACTTATCATTATATAAATGTTTAACTATATATATATATCACAATATTATTAATTTTAACTTCATAATTTTATTACGTAAATTAATAGCCTAAATATTACTGTTAATAAATTCAAGATTATGTCATTTTCTATTATCTAAATCAAAGTCAAAAATAACCGAAAGTAAACTTTATCAATATTAAATTCAACTGATTCACTTAACATTGAGGACTATTTCCTTGATATGAATCAGCAACAAGCCCACAAGGGAAACAAAACCCTCCATTTTTTCTTGTTATTATAAGCTGGCTTTTATTTAATTATCCTGGAACTTGCATATTATGAAGGTATTTTGTCATTGGAGTCTAAACGATTTACCATTTCTAAATACCCTGCATCCTAGAGCAAATTTTCAGGCGGGCTTACATTCTCCGGTCGCATACCTCTCTTTTATTTTATTTCTACCCAAATTACTATCTAATTAATTCATCGAAACAATTATAAATAGGTCTCGAGGCTGAGCTACTTACAAATGTGAGCTATGCAACATGCTTAAAATAAAATGTATTGAAGAATTCGAAAAAATAAATTAAATTGATAAAAGTAGTTAAAAAATAGCAAATTCCTGAAACTAATTGAAAACTGTCAATATTTAATTGAAATATAATTTCTATTAATAATTACTCATATATATATTATATATAATATATATTAATATAATATATGAAGTGGATACAATTTTAAGAAAGTATAAGAGATAAGTATATATATATATATATTGCTATATACCATTATATATATAAATATATATATATCTATTATATACTTAATATAGAATGTCCGATTAAAGGCATACGTAAGTGAGGGAGAGATAGTCTACCAGCGGCGGGTGGCGTGTTTCAGCGTCATTGGGAAACATTTCGGGAATTTATAATATATTATAATCATAGAGTATATATAAGCCAATTTACTTATAAAACTAAAAGGGTTTACCTACCAGTACTCATATACTATTATCACTCATATAATTAATAATATCATTTATTAGAATATTACGTATTATGTATAAGCGACTGAAATCACCTATACTTTTCAACATTCATGTTACGTACATATTTTTCTATTAGTGACTTTATATTTATATCATTATATAAAATATTATAATTCTATTTAATTATCTCACAGAATTCTATGTTATTAATTTTATATTTTTATATTACCAAGTCACATAATTATAAGTACTTATCTTTTTACTCTAATTAGTATAACTTTGTGAGCTTATATACATATTACAAATAATTTATACAGTATTGTACATTGATTGGTATTAAATACTCGAATAAAATATATAGGATTATTTATCTTTATCTATATAGCAATTTCACTATTATATATATAAATATTAATATAAATATATAAATATATATATATATATATTATATAATTATAGATAATATAATAATTAATAAAATATATATAGTATATAATATAATTACCTATATATATATATAATACAAATTTATAAATACAAAATACATTACTAATTGATGTAGGGCTACCTGTTACCTTGTAAGCCACAAGTATAGTATTAAGATGTTAGACTATAAAAATTATTTAAAAGACAAATAAATATCGGGTTTTCTTAAATCTTTGTTCGTTTAAAAATTTTACCATATACCATTATATGTATAATTTTGAATTTTAATATATATTATCATGGATATACACAGTATAAGTATAAACTGCCGATTAATGTTGAATAAAAAATCATATATTAATATTATATTGCTGACGATTAAGTATCTAGAACCGTCTCGATACTCGGCTCCGGTCTCTTATAATAACGCGTCACTTATATATTATCTTATCTTAATAATAAAAGAATTAATTTTATTTAATAACTAAAAAAGATTATAAAAAATATAATAATATAATAAAGAATGAATAATAAGTATAAAGATATATAAAGATAACTTTAGATATATATAACACAGGCCTGCATAAGTACTATATAAGCATTTACTATAAATATAAATAAAATGTTAAAAATATCATTATATTTTATTGCTCCTATAATTATAGCGTATAAAAATTAGAAATGAAGGAATGAAAGCTAACTATAGGGGTTTTAAATAAAGTACATAAATATATACAGGTTTAAATTATATAAGGCTATATAATACATGAAGTCCTGGAATCAAGGAATTGAGATAATCAGTATAATTTTTATCTGAAGAGTTATTGGAATCTCTCGTATATCTAGCCGGGGCAAGACGGAAGATTCAAAAGTTATTGCTAAAACGTTAAAAAGATTAAAACGAAATTAAGGTCAAAGTCTTAAACTTTAAGAGCTATATACTTACAAAACATGTTATTTCAAATGAAAAAACTATTGTAATATTGCTATAAAGTGGAAATCTAATTGCCAAACAATTAATTAATTCTTAGCTATACATCTAACCCTGTTCACTCTTACGACCGGATGACTCAATCTCCATCCGGGTGCGGTCTGCTCCGTACTCATCGGTGCGTAGTGCTGGTGTGAAGTCTGACAATTCCGCCGTGCGATGCTGCCTCTGCTTTGTATGTGTTTGCCCAGGGGCATTGAACAACCGAAGGTGTTCGGGATTCGGTCAATGTACAGAATATTTATCTTTTTTTTTTTTCGGCTGTAGTTGCTTTGTGTGCGACTTATGGGGCATGGTCTTCAGTGAACACGAAGTTTGAACGTGCAATTTGAACCTTGAACCTTACCATTTTTGGTACACGGCCACCTCTATTGTGGAGCTTTGACACTATTCTTCTGTTCATTTACTATTCCTCTCTTTATAGAATGTGTTTGAGATCACCTATGAATGGAGATTTAAGCTAAAAATACTAGATAAATCGATTATAACTAATTAATAAGACTGATATTAAAATTAAATTCAAATAAAGCTTGCATGCATGCCTCAGTTAACTCATTATTGTTTGTTTGTTTGTCTGTCTGTCTGTCCTGTCCTGGTGAAAAGCCTTAAAGTAAATGTTGAGCAGAAAGTGAATTCAATAAATTTATTCAAATTGAGTGAGTCTTGTGTTTTCATTAAAAAAAAACTTTTTTTCTGTATTTTATTTGAGGTAAATCAGTTTTTACAAGTAAATATCTTACATTGAATGTCATTACGAATTTTCAGTTTTGACATAAAAAAAAATATTGAAGACGAAATTATTAAGAAAACAAAAAAAGTTTACAATCAATTTTGAGAAAGTAGTCCTATTGGAAGGAATCTGAAGAATGCTGAAAGAAGGTTCCCAAGACTTGCATTGGAAACTAAAGTAATAAGAAGAAAGATATTCTTATTGTAGAATTGTATGTATTGAAATACAATACATAAATAAAAAAGATGTATTACGATTTTTCAGCTACAATCAAATGGTGTATAGCTTTTAGTTTGTTGCACCACGGTATATGGGCAAAGGAAGATGTACTTCTCAACACGCGGCAATCACACTGCATAAAAAACTAGACGGAGGCCACCCCAAGCATTATTCTTATCTCTGAACGCGAGAATCTAACCATGAATCTGCATATGTGTATAAGAGTTAATTATAGCATTTTCTTTTCGTTGATATACACTACTCGGACATTGTGAGTTGGCTAGAAACATATATGTATAGGGAAATAAAGCGTTGAAGTCGCTGACGCGAAGTTCTAAAATCACCCACATCATTAAACTATGTTCAACACTTTTTTACGGGCCAAGTATTCAAAAGGAGATCACTCCAGACAGGAGACACTACTAGACAGAAAGAATCGACGCAAAATTAACTAGGACAACATTGCTCAATAATTCATGTCTGTATCGACTGAACCGATTCTAAACGATGGGTAATAACATATTATATAATCAAATTCATGGTATAGCACTTATCCATACTATGCGCTAAGCGAGTCTAAACGAAAGCAGGCTGCTAGACTGTAACAAATAAATAAGCCTCTAAATAACCGCTCTCGTTTGACTCACTACGTATCAATTGTATAAGGTTTGATTCTTAAAGGTGAGCTATCGTTTATTCCAAAGGCAAAGTACATTACCTTCAAACAACCTGCCTGTTAATATAAATCTACGAAGAGCCCAAATTCATTATCTAAAGCCGAGGAAAAGTTAGACGATGGGGTCCAAGGGCAGTGTAAAGATATGATACATATGTGATAATAACAAAATATTAGAATTTCTTTTTTGCAGTATAAGTACAGATATATAACGTATTGATATAAGAATGCCAGTCAGTTAGGACACCGCTTGGACATACGCTTTTATCCACTACAAATCATAATGGAATATGTTAGCGCGTATGAGAGCGTGTTTTCGATGAGTGATCTGATGGCGAGGAAAGGATTGGGAGCTCACCCACTCAAATTAAACTAAGCGGGTACTATAGAATCCGGGGAGGAAAAAGAGGATGTGGTGTACCTATTGGGAGGTCACCACATAATTGCGGAATACAGGGTATTAGGTTGAAGGACACGACATAACAGATGGGTCTAAACATGAATGTTTCCAACAGCTCGCTGATACACAAACCAACTTTTAAAGATTCTTGTGGATGCCATATATACACAAGTTAACAATATAAGTAAGCAGATCTCGCTCTCAACAGCTTTCATGACAAATATATCAAAACTTGTGGAATTTTTTTCGAGTGTTTCAGAACAGCGAGATACCTCAAAACACACTGCCGCTAAACTCATCCCTAGGAGCCACAAATTTTGTCCTGAAGCACCTGGAAGATATTCTAAACAAAGAATTGGTATTATAAACAAATTTAGATTTCCTGTGCTTAAATTACACAGAGGGTGGATAACAATATAATAAGATTGACAAAGCATATCATCACTACCATTAGAATCATTAATTTTCTCTCTTATCGAGTTGTGGCAGACAAGAGAGGATACCTCAAAACCTGTTCTAAAAACCATTAGCACTCTCAGTGCACTAACTTGAAACATTCTCACTACATTAAACACTTGCAATACATTTGGTACAACAAACACTTCCAACACACTCAGTACACTAGACACTTGCAACACTCAGTTCAATAACTTGCAACACTCAGTTCAATAACTTGCAAAGTTTTTACGTTTTTCCGCCACAAAGGAAAATATCATCAGAAACACCCGCGCTTGTGATTTACGGAGTAAGGAGCACACGGAATTATGATAGCTTGAAAGCGTTCTAACATGAATACCAGTTATTATGTTGATAACACTATAGGCGTAACACAGGCCACTCTTACAATATCAACAATATAAATAAGCGTTGACTACGACAGTTTCTAACTAACATAAATTGTAATTCGTTTATTTGAGCGGCTAGGTTTGTAGCAAAGAAGATGATGCTTCAAACACACTGCGCTAAAAGTTCACTAGGAGCCCTGAAAATTGTATATACTCGACAGCTGATCTACGATGAATACATATTAGTATAACAAAATCATAGATTTCTGGTGTGCTACAATCAAACAACAGTAGAACATATCAAACAATATCACGGGATCAAGAGGTTGACTTACGCGCATTCTCAATCCTCACATCAACATGCTAATAAATTTTTATTGCTAGCGGGACGTGACTGGCGTGTGGGCTAAGCGACGGAATACCATCACACCACATCTGCACTGAATCATACAAGTGGACGGAGCGCAAAATTATTAATCCGTGTGAAAACCGATCGTCTACAGGCAAGAAGACGTGTGTACAACGTTCTATGTAGAGAGATCCATTCTTGACCGGCATCCTTGGGAAAATTGATAGTTAAAATAGCATCAGCAGGAATCTAAGTCTTAGACCGTCGGCGGATAGTGGTGCTCGTACAGGGCAAAAGTGCGGCAATGAGGCGACCACGGCGTGGCGAAGGTTGACAGGTCTCCCCGTATACACCCGAAACAGGAGACGAGAGTAGCAAAGGGACAGCAGGGCAGAACACAATAACAAGAAAAGAACGCGAAGGGAACCGCGGGAAGTCGAGGGTGCAGAGCAGGTGGTTATCCAAGCAAAGAAATCGAGGACTAATTGATTCCTTAGTAAAACTCACTAGTTCGGAGGTGTTCAGTAGATAGGAATTGAGGCAGACAGTGGGGGATTTCAGCAGTGATGGCTCGGTGGACAACCGACGAACGCTCGCAAAATTCCTTTGAGCTCATTCACATTTGGCCATGCCGATCTAAGTTTGAAAAAAGATGGTGCGAAAGGATATGCCAGGAAAAATAGGACCAAACAGACTTTGAAGGATGAGATATTCCTATTGCACCTCCTCTGATACCAAGTTCATTCTACTATATAATAAGAAAGGTTCGACGGCTGTACCCGGTGCTGGGACTATTTTATTATGCTCCGACAACCGGCATGAAAAGAAAGTGCGAGATGAATACTAAAAACGAATCTGAAGTATCCTTAGCAAAAGACATATATGGCCACTTTGGACAGACAGCGTAGTGCCGTATGTTACTGTATTAGAATCTGGACACAAGTATTATCAAAATGGATTGAGTAGTGGAGTCACGGGACATTCAGGTTCGTAAGGAACTGGGGGTAACGGTAGCTAGGCGTACGTTCTATCGGGCATGTGGTTCATGAGGGATAGTACTGCTTGTAAAGGACAATTGACTTCTCTATTAGTGAGAATATCACGATAAGACGAAGGTAACTGTTGCCGAGAGTGATGGATAGGCGGACATGGCCGCGCTGGACAAAAGGGCTAGAGGACAGAGAGGGCGGTGGAAGGGTCACCCCGAACGCCTTAGGGACGGAGAAGAGCAAGGTCTATCTCATGAAGTAGGTGAGAAGTAAAGCGAAAATAAGTCGAGATTGTATAAGACAATGATTTTTGGGGCAGATTCTGGTAACCGGACCCGGTAGGATTTTATGTGAACATAATTTGGTATGGAAGGGGAAGGAACCTTTGTCGGAGGAATGGGAAATCAACGTTGCGGTTTACAATTTACACTGAATTAATTCATAACCAATTGAAGGCTATGGTATATTTTGTAACGAGGCTGGCAGAAACGGCAACCAGAGTTGCTTCATTTTTTTGATTAATGAGAGATCGATATCGTTTGCAAAAGAGCTTGATAGTCAAGGAGATCAAATTGAGCTGTAGAGTAGGCCGGGGCACAAATTAACTAAGCCTGGGGCCGTGTTTCGCCATAGAACGGAGAATGACCGAGGGAAGGGAGTGTCACCGAAGCAAGAGTCTCATCTTTATAGGGCCCAAAGGTGTTGGAGTTTGGAGAACTATTGGGGCATCCGGATACAGACGGATTTGTTCCAGGATTGACAGGAAGGGTCCATAACAGTAGAGACTTGTGTCCGCTGAAAGTTCAGGGGGGGATATTTGGAGATGCTACTACTGCTTGAAGTACAACGATGGATCAATCGAGACCTCTGGCAGCGTATGCACTTTCATCAGATGTCGCCAAAAGATCTCAAGAACCGCGTTGTAACGATTATACAGAGGGGTGTTTGCGTTCGT